>CM044966.1:19386075-19536075 GCA_024516035.1 Bactericera cockerelli
TAACTCCTTTCTCTGTCTAAAATCGCCCATAATTCAAAAAATGGCAGAACATGCTAAAATTATTCAAATGATCCAAGTATGTGTAAATTATGTTGAACCCAAAAATCGTCAGATATGATAAAGATTATACCAATTATTTGTTGCATACTATCCGGGCTATGATAATTATATTTTAACCCAATGATTCGCACGTGGGTCATTATGAACACACTCGATTTTTTTCTCATTTCAGATCGATGCTGAGCCCAATCATCCGATGGTTCCCAAACACTCCACCAGAGTGTACCTACATCACAAGCCTCGGTATTTGACACAGGTGAGTTCCCAACATACAAAACTTAAGGGGCTGAAACCAGGAAATCCTAGATATTCAGGAATCTATGGTATTTTAACGTGTACGGAAATACCACATTCCCACTTTATGCATGAATTTATTTTTATATTTTAAAAAAAAATATATAATGCGAAGTGTTCCTAAGTTGGTACCTCTAGTTAAAATCGTACCCTCTAATTCACGCTAAGTGTGCCTAATATGGTACCGCTAGTTAAAATCGTACCTCAAACTCACGCGAACTGTGCCTAATATGGTACCGCTAGTTAAAGTCGTACCCTCAAACTCAAGCGAACTGTGCCTAATATAGTACCCCTAGTTAAAATTGTACCCTCAAACTCACGCGAAGTGTGCCTAATATGGTAATAATAATAATAATAATACTCTTTAGTGGAAGGTAACCACCAGGCGAGGTTAATGCTCAAAGCATTTTCTACCACCTAACCCTCAGAGTCTTATTATTATGTGGTCACAAACTCAAATTAATGAGGAAAAATTCTTGAACTGGGTGGGATTCGAACCAACGGATCCCTACGCTACCTGGATTACCAGACTAGCGCGTTAACCACTTGACTACCAGTGCACCCTTAGTTAAAATCGTACCCTCAAACTCACGCTAAGTGTGCCTAATGGGAGGAACCGAGTTCCTTCCCATCGACCTTTTTTTTACCGACTTCCTTCCTGGTCATGGTTTTGACCTTACCGACTTGCTTCCCGTTGAGTTCCTCCCCGATAACGACTTGCTTCCCGTTTACCTGGTCTAAAAGAAGGTCTAAACAAGAAGATTTAGTCCGAAGATTTAGTCCTTGAAGGCCATGCCTAGGGTTAATAGTAGGGTTAGGTAAAATACAATGTAGGCCATGCCTCGGTTATATAGTAGGGTTAGGTACAATATATTGAAGGCCATGCCTTGGGTTTATAGTAGGGTTAGGTAAAATACAATGTAGGCCATGCCTCGGTTTTATAGTAGGGTTAGGTAAAATACATTGAAGGCCATGCCTCGATTTTATAGTAGGGTTAGGTACAATATATTGAAGGCCATGCCTTGGGTTTATAGTTCTTTGGCTAAAATTCATTGGGTAAAATACAATGGTCTCAGGTACTCGGTGTTTGCATCGGGAAGCAACACGTGTATTTACCTTTCGTGTACGGGAAGTAACTCGGTATCACTGCCTGAGTTAAAAAAAGGTTCGGAAGGAACTCGTTAGCGTCCGTGCCTAATATGGTACCGCTAGTTAAAGTAGTACCCTCAAATTCACGCGAACTGTGCTTAATATAGTACCCCTAGTTAAAGTCGTACTATCTAATTCACGCGAAGTGTGCCTGATATGGTACCGCTGGTTAAAATCGTACTCTAAAACTCACGCGAAGTGTGCCTCATATGGTACCCCTAGTTAAAATCGTACCCTCTAATTCACGCGAACTGTGCCTAATAAGGTACCACTATTTAAAATCGCACCCTCAAACTAACGCGAAGTGTGCCTGATATGGTACCCCTAGTTAAAATCGCACCCTCAAACTCACGCGAACTGTGCCTAATATAGTACCCCTAGTTAATCGCACCCTATAATTCACGCTAAGTGTGCCTAATATGGTACCCTTTTGGTTGTTCGGATTGGTTGGTTCGGATACCACATTCCACCGAATGCAATAATTTATTTTTATATTAAAAATAAATATACATATAAAATATATATATAAAAATATTAAAAATGTATAATGCGAAGTGCGCCTAGTATCGTACCCCTAGTTAAAATCGTACCCTTGTGTTTCAGATTCTGGCCGCGCTCGCCATCTCGCTCGGCCCCTTCTCCGCGGGCCTCGGCAAGGGCTACAGTAGTCCGGCCCTGGCCTCGCTACAGGGCTACCACATTGCGCCCGACATCCGCGTCTCAGAACAGGAGGCCTCGTGGATAGCGAGTCTATCGCTGGGTGAGAGTTTTTTTATTGAGTTCTCTATTTTTTCATTATTTTTTATGTATTTTATTTTTCCTTTTTTTTCAAATACAGTTAACACTTTCACCGCCAACTGTATTTTCGACTATTTTCATTCATAGGCCAGGCGTGATTTTGATGTGGTGATACTTCAAAGTATCACTGGTCTGGGGAAGAGATTTCATGTCTACGCCAAGTGATACCGAAAAATTTGACATGTTCTTGGATACTGCTAGGCCAGAGCAACACATTCCTCATGTTAAACATATAGAAAGTGTTACTCACAAGTATCACCAGCGTCTTATAGAAGACTCTGTGGGTGATACTTTGAAGTATCACCAATTCACCATGTTCATTGTTCATACTAGCGCATAATAGCGCAGAGCCAGGTGATACTTCCATGTATCACCTGGCGCTGAAAGTGTTAAAACTGGATATAAGAGATCGATATCTAGGTCAAATTTACCTCTCTATAAGGGAAAATAACCTCTTTATAAGAGAAACATGGATGTAAGAGAAAAAATTCTGTCCCTTGAGTCTTCTTTGTATGTATATCCATGTATGATATTATGTGTTATTCAAAACATAGTCATGGATTGCGTACTGTGTATATTCCCTATAGGGTTCACTGTAGTGTGGTCCCGAGCTTGCTATAGGGAATACTTCGACCTTGACAATTATTTATTAAAGAAACATCTGAATGCACATGCGCACAGACGTTTTAAACGAACGTCTTTAAATCAGCTGAAGGGACAAATGACCCGGCATCCCTACAGTAAGGACTCTGCATAAAACCTTAAGCAATTTCGCTCTTACTGATAGAACCGACCGTTCATCTCGTTGTGCGTAGCTCGAAACTCTAATCTAGTTCCTTTTCTCTCCGCCAGGCGGCGCATTCTTCGGCGCCCTCTTCGGCGGCATCGCCATGAAGTTTGGGCGCCGCTCCGTGCTCCTGGGCGCCGCCCCGCCCCTCTCTCTCTCCTGGCTGGCCACCATGGTCGCCACGGACACCCGCACCATGTTCGTGAGCAGCTTTGTGGGCGGCTTCTGCTGCGCCATCATTCTGACTGTGTCCCAGGTGAGTTTTGTGGGCGGCTTTTGCTGCGCCATCATTCTGACTGTGTCCCAGGTGAGTTTTGTGGGCGGCTCTAGCTGCGTCATCATTCTGACGGTGTCCCAGGTGAGTTTTGTGGGCGGCTTTTGCTGCGCCATCATTCTGACTGTGTCCCAGGTGAGTTTTGTGGGCGGCTTTTGCTGTGCCATCATTCTGACTGTGTCCCAGGTGAGTTTTGTGGGCGGCTTTGCATCATTTGACTGTGTCCCAAGTGAGTTATGTGGGCGCCTTTTGCTGCGTCATCATTCCGACTGTGTCCCAGGTGAGTTATGTGGGCGGTTTTTGCTGCGCCATCATTTCGACTGTGTCCCAGGTGAGTTTTGTGGGCGGTTTTCGCTGCACCATCATTTCGACTGTGTCCCAGGTGAGTTATGTGGGCGGTTTTCGCTGCACCATCATTTCGACTGTGTCCCAGGTGAGTTATGTGGGCGGTTTTTGCTGCGCCATCATTTCGACTGTGTCCCAGGTGAGTTATGTGGGCGGTTTTCGCTGCACCATCATTTCGACTGTGTCCCAGGTGAGTTATGTGGGCGGTTTTTGCTGCGCCATCATTTCGACTGTGTCCCAGGTTTACAAATGCTTGATAATTTTTATACCACAAAATTTAAATTTCAAATTTCGATTTTCTCTAAAGAGAAAAGAGTGATCAAACTCGCTTTACTAAATCTACACTGAAACCGGGACGCGAACCACCGACAATCACTTTCGTGATATCACATCTACTCAAACTCGCTTTACTAAATCCACGCTGAAACCGGGACTTGAACCACTGACCTCGAGGTCACAAGTTGGTCCCTTATCGATTCAGCTACTGAGGTCGGTTTGGGTGTTATATATACCTAATATAATATAAATATCTATATCTACAGCAGAGCGTGCCGTATTGTGAGCAGAACAATGAAATGAGGAAACCTTCTGTTCCCGCCATTTTGTTTTCCGCTTTTTAAATAAATAAAATAAAAATAGAAGAATGGAGTGTTTAGTTCTGAACGATTTAACACCAGACAAAAAATGTCCACTCCCCCTGCGCTCTCTTCCCCCTCCTCTCCATCTCTCTCTCTCTCTCTCTTTATCTCTCTCCCTCTCCTCCTCTCTTTATCTCTCTCTCTTTTATTCACTCTCTTTTAACTCTATCTCATCTCACTCTCTTATCACTTTCTCTTATATATCTCTCTTTCTGTGTTATTTGAGCAAAGAGAAAGGAAGTCAGAAAAGAAGAAAGAGAGAATAACAAAGATATAAAGAGGGGGAAATAAAGAAAAAGAAAGAGAATGAGAAATGAAAAGAGAAGAAGAGAGAGAGAGAGAGAGAAAGAGATAGAGAGTGAATGTAAAGTTTCACAGGACTATGTATGTCGGAATCTATAACTTTACGACGCGTGTGGGGTTGAAATTTATGGCTAAAGAATAGACAGGAACAGGGGGGGGGGGGGGGGGGGGGGCACCTCCATAAATAAACAAGGTAGGTAATTAATTGTGCCAGGGCCAACTTTCTAAAACCAAATATATGTATGCTCCCTACCTGTGTAATAATAACACTCTTTAGTGGAAGGTAACCACCAGGCGAGGTAAACCACTTGGCTACCAGTGCACCAGCAGAGTTAAAGGGCCTAAAAGGGGGGAAAAACCTACTAAGGTTTAAGGAGTTTATTCTGTCAAATCAGGAATAGATGGATTGATGTTAAGTGAAGATAAGGACTTGTATTACGCTCGTCACTTGTATTACATAATGGTTTCAATTTGAGTAACTGGTTTGTGAGTTTCCAGCGAAATTCGCGGGCGGCTGAGCGCGATTCTCAAGATATCCTTCTCTTTTCACACCAATGTTTTTTTGTGGGGATATCACTGCTTTTTGTACTTTAAAAACGTCAATTTATTGATTTCTGTGAAATGCGTCAACTCATCTTGTTTATTTTCACAGGTGTGCATCGTGGAAATCTCAGAGCCTGAAATTCGCCGGCAGCTGAGCGCCGGTCTCAAGATATCTTTCTCTTTTCACACCAATGTTTTTTTGTGGGGATATCACTGCTTATTGTACTTCAAAAACATCAATTAATTAATTATTATTGTTGTCTTTTCAAAGGTTTTCATTGTGTAAAAACTTTTACACAATGTTTTTTATGGGGATATCACTGCTTTTTGTTCTTGAAAAACGTCACTTTATTAATTTCTATTCAAAGCGTCACCTCATCTTGTTTATTTTCACAGTTGTACTACGTGGAAATCTCAGAGCCCGAAATTTTCGGGCGGCTGAGCCCCGGTCTCAAGATATCTTTCTCTTTTCACACCAATGTTTTTTTGTGGGGATATCACTGCTCTTTGTTTTTGATTTTTGTACTTGAAAAACGTCACTTTATTGACTTTTTGTTAATACGTCACCTCATTTATTTTCACAGGTGTACATCGTGGAAATCTCAGAGCCCGAGATTCGCGGGCGGCTGAGCGCCGGCCGTTCTCAAGATATTTTTCTCTTTTCACACTAATGTTTTTTTTGTGGGGATATCACTGCTTTTTGTACTTGAAAAACATCACTTTATTGATTTTTCTTAAATGAGCTCCTCATTCATGTACATCTAGTACAACTTCTGACTTTTCTGTTTATCCTGTGAGTACACGCGCTAAAAATCCGAACGTCTGTACACGCGCGATGAAAAAAATTCTCACACCTGGTTTTGCTTTGTATTTCGTTCTGCTTGAAGAGTTATATAATATTTTTAAGATACATTAAGTTGACTTATGTATTTAAAAGATATTTAAAGTAATTTTAGCAACTTTTTTTCCAAATGGTTGCAATTCGAACCCCTGATTTGAATTTTTTTTTTTTTTTTTCCAAAATTTGTTCATCGTAAGCCATAGTGACATAAGTTTGTAGGGCAATTCACAGTATATCTTATAATCAAGAATATTATGTAATTATATTTGTTTAGGTACTTCTAAAAGCTAAAACAAGAAACGATAAAAAAATAAATGTACTTAGATTATACCAGGAGGTAAGTAGGTAGGTAGGTACCCATTATAGTAGGTGGAGAAAGATTACAAAGAATACTAATTATTTCAGTATCTAGCAAAAAAAGTGTAGGAAGGTACCTAACTACCTAATATTATTACAAAGAAATTTAATTAATGTTAGTTAAAAGTTTATATTTTGTTAGTTAAAAATCATTATAATAATTATTATAGCAATAGTGAACAATCACGAATTTGGTAGGTAAACACACTAATTTTCTTTAAAAAAATATATTTCTTTATTTAAAACAATTGTTATTATTATATTAATTAATTATTAAAACTAATTATTATAAATAATTAATTAAATTAAACTAAATAGTTAGTAACAGAAAAAAAACTCTCAAAAAAAAAGTTACGTCCGTGCACGCGCGATGACAAAAAATCTCACATTTCAGACCGATCTGAACTTTTCGCCACGTCACGGGCAACAGAAATTGAAAATAGCTCAAGGGACTGTGGATACATCTAGATAAACATATTATCAACAGCTACTCCAGGTCCCTACAGGTTAGGACCATTATCGATCAAGTTCTAGCGTTTTTGCCGAGCGTGTGAGAATTTTTCCCTATGTGCGTGTACTCACGGGTTATACTGATACTGATTATACTGATGATTTTCATTTCTTTTCACAGGTGTACATCGTGGAAATCTCAGAGCCCGAGATTCGCGGGCGGCTGAGCGCCGTTCTCAAGATCGTCAATCAGACGGGCGTCCTGCTCAGCTTCGCGGTGGGCGCCGTGCTCAACTGGCGTCAGCTCGCCTTTGTGGTGGCTCTGGCGCCGGCGGCGTTCTTCCTGGCGGTGCTTGTGCTGCCCGAGACGCCCAGCTACCTCATGCTGATAGGTGAGCGGAGATGTTTTGGAAAATGGTATTTTTTTATATATTTTTTTCTCAAAGTACTATTGAATATATCGCCTCTGCCAACACAAAGAGGCGTAAACCACAAATTTTTGAAATTGGTTTTATTGCTTGGATTCAGTCTACTTGTGCTATATTTTGTTCTCACAAATAGACGTAATCCAATTATAATCCAAAAAAAAAGATACAACAAAAATTGAAATCAGGCGTATCCCTCATTTTCTCTTTTTCAGACAAATCAAATAGGCGTAAATCGATAGTCACAGTTAAATAATCAAATTTGGCAACAGAAAAAGCTCGTATGGTCATTCACGGGTACAGGGAAGTCATAATGTTCCTACCGTGAACAGAAAATTTATGCACAAGAAAACTCATTTTGGCTCTCCTGTAAAATTTCGAAAATGTGGTTTACGCCTCTTTGTGTTGTCAGAGGCGATATATTTATTAAGTATTTACAAAATTATACACAAACAATATCAATATAACATTATACAGGGTGGGGCAAAAGTCTGGAAACCCCTGAATAACTTTCGAATGGCTTCTTCGGTAAAAATTAAAATTTTGTAAGGTAAACCGGGCTAATAAGACCTTTTTTTAGAATCGAGTCGATTTTTGTTACCGGCCCCCATGTCGGGGCCAGGGGGGCCAACTTCATTTTTTTAAATACGAACCCCCACCTTGCGATACGTTTTTGGAAAGGTCTTTAAATAAGAAATTCATTGGTGCAAATTTTAAATCTTTAATATTAAACTGTTTGCAAATGGCGTCCAACTTTGTGTATGCAGTAAAGTCTGGAAACCCCTGAATATCTTTTGAAAGGTCTTTCTCAGTTAATTTAAAATTGTGCACGGTAAGTCAGGGTAATTAGACATTTCCAAAAATGTGGCGCCAGCTCGCCTTTGTGGTGGCTCTGGCGCCGGCGGCGTTCTTCCTGGCGGTGCTTGTGCTGCCCGAGACGCCCGGCTATCTCATGCTGATAGGTGAGCGGAGATGTTTTTGAATAGTTTTCCCCACCTTCAGCACAAGATTTTTTATCTTTTGAAGGTGGGAATACCCTCAATGTTTGTAGAAGATGTTAATGTAAAAAATAAATAAATGGAAACTAAAAAAAAAGATATTTTTTTTATATAAAAAATATTTTTTTTTTTTTTTTAGGGCAGATTCAACAATAATAATATCGCCTTATTTATACTGTCCGGTTCTATTAAGTCCCATTATCCCAACAGTAAGCTCAAGACGTATTATTATGTGGTAAAAATCCCAAATGGGAGGATAACTTGTCATGTCTCGGCTGGGTTTCGAACCGCGACTTCTGGAATCTCTGGATTCACAGAGCTCTGGAACCCGCCTTTACCACTGAGGTGCCGGGACAACTATGAGTCCTACCTTGGTGATGATAATAATAATAATAATATCGTCTTATTTATACTGCACGGTGAAAAACCAACTGCGAAATTTAACATAGTATTGTGATTAATTAAACATACGGGGGACCCTTTCAAAGTTAGCATACGCGATATTTTCGACTTTAGCATAAAGTGGTTAGCATAATTTATGCTAACGAAATTTGTCAAAAGTCGTGACGTCATAGTTGTGACGTCATTACTTTTATGCCAACGGATGTATAAAGTTATGCTATTGTTCAATTCAATTCAATTCATTGATAGCATAATAACATGTTTAACTTGCATAGGCTATGCTCTGAATTTCATTTGTTTAACATAACATTATACGTATCTTAGCATAAAGTAATTCGCCTATCATAAAGATTATGCATACTTGCTGTGTCATTTTCATACCAGTATACGAAGTAAGCATAGTGTTATGCTAACTGTTATGCGAAGTAGGCATACTGTTAAAAACCGCATGCTAACGTTGGCATAGTGTTATGCTAACTGTTATGCGAAGTAGGCATACTGTTAAAAACCGCATGCTAACGTTGGCATAGTGTTATGCTAACTGTTATGCGAAGTAGGCATACTGTTAAAAACCGCATGCTAACGTTGGCATAGTGTTATGCTAACTATTATGCAAAGTAGGCATAACAATATGCGAACGTTGGTATGGTCACTATGCGACCCTTGGCATAGTGACTATGCTAACGTTGGCATAGTCACTATGCCAACGTTCGCATATTCAATATGCGAACGTTCTCATAGCAGTATGCAAAAGTATGCAT
Source organism: Bactericera cockerelli (assembly GCA_024516035.1). Lineage (NCBI taxonomy): Eukaryota > Metazoa > Arthropoda > Insecta > Hemiptera > Triozidae > Bactericera > Bactericera cockerelli. The sequence goes on from CM044966.1 coordinate 19,395,501, forward strand.
ACAGCTATACGTATGATACGTATAGCTGTATGCATACTTTTGCATACAGCTATACATATACCTATGTATTTGAATGTACAGAAAATTTGCAGGATAGCCTCCGACTAAGTGCATAAATATTTTGCACTCGGACGGAAGTCATCTACATGCATATTCCTAGTCATACAAAGTCATAGGATATATGTATTGCCCTATGTGTGGAAAATGAAGAAGAATTCAATTCAAGTAAATATAATGTACAACACATTACACTCTTTATTTACAGAAATTACACATCAACAATTTTTAAGTTTACAGAAATTACACATTAACAATTTTTAAATTTACAGAAATTACACATCAACAACTTTTTATTTGCAGATATTACACTATATAAACATTTAAGAAAAAATACAACTTATATGTTACATTACCGGGGAGCGGTAAAATGGGAATTGTCAAATGGTAATTACCATTTCTAGCACGTACAGGACATGAGTCCTGCTTACAATAATTATGAAAAAATAGTTTGGAACAATTTTTGACAGTCCTCGCAAATGAGCATAGTAAACAAATATATGTATGATTTTATTTGTGGTGAAGCACAAAGCCTCTTCACAACTTTTGTGTGTAGCGCAGCATTACTAAGAGCCTCCTTTACTTTTCGAATTATTCTATTACATTCATTTCTTTTTACTCTGGTAATGCCGCCACTGGTCGTTACTCATACAAGTAACTACTCATTTTTCCTCACGAAGTATGAGTGGACCCCGAACATCCAAGTACAGAGCAGAAAAATTCCTGCCCCGCTGGGAATCGAACCCAGGTCACCATGCGTGCAATGCCTAGCGCGCTAACTCACTCTGCCACGGTGACTATTAGTAAACAAATATATAATAGTAAGCAAATTGAAATAGAATAAAACAACAAAAAATACGATAAAGGAGCTCAAAATTTGTACCTACAAGTAAACTAAACTAAAAAAAGTATATAAAAAAATTCTCTGTATAGGGGGCTGACACATGTAGGGGAAGGTGGGGCAAAATGGAAAAGACAAAAAGAAAATGTTTTCAAATATTGGAGGAAGAGAGCAGAAAATAGAGCAAGTTTAACAGCTCAAAAAGAGGATTGTAAAACCGAGACTTTGATGGTCGGAAATTTAATTAAACGTAACCTCCTTTAGTCCCCGACATTCCCCTACTTTGAGCAGACAAATTACCTACCTAGATGCCCTGGCTGCTCTATTTGCTTTAGGCATTAATGCAAGGTCAGCTAAAAGTTTAGTAGTCGGTGCATGAATCTTATCATACTTGGTGGATATTTCGTAGAAACCTAGCTGGAGTGTAAGCCACAGATGTTGACTCTCTTCTGGGTAATTACAATGTGTTACAAAGAAAATCTTGAAACAAAGATCTACAGCTGCTACAATTGAATTTTGAGGTTGTAAAATGTCATCCACAACACAATAAACATTGGTTGGATTTTTAAAATCACCTACATACATTTTAGGTCTGTACATTTTAGTCAATTTTTCGATCCGACTCACCCTGCAGGTTTCAATGTTAGAAGGACTGGACACATGCATTATGAATCCCTCGCAAACTTCAGACCTTGATGGTTTCCAAGAGTGACACTTCACCTTTTTTGTGGCGGGAACTGATGTGAGGTAGGGCAGCAACAGCAGACACTGCGCAGTCCGAGGCCCTCTCCTTCACGGCTTTTGCTAGGGTGATGATCTTGTCCCTGTGATGGAGAAGACCTTCAATCAAACACGTTGTTCTTCCAGGATGCAATATGTCAAAGTCCATGTTTATCTAGAACAGAGAAGAACACACGAGATAAATAATCAACTATCATTGATAGTCAAGAGAAAGAAAAAGAGATAAAGAATGAGAAAAGGAAGTGAGATCGAAATAAATAAAAAATGAATAGAAAATGAAAAATAAACGAAAGAAAGAGAGAAAGAAAGGAAGAGAGAGAGAGAGAGAGAGAAATAGAATTGAAAGTAAAATAAAGTGAGAAAAATAGTACTATACCACATAACAAGAAAATCACCGATTTTCTTAGTGTGGGTTGTTTAGGGCATGTTACTCGTATGTCAGTAAATAATAATTATCTATTCAGTATTCAAGTTAATATTAAGGACTTATTGTAAAAATGTAATTTCATATAATATCAAAAATCAAAAAAGAAATAACTTACCAACACAGGTCCTCTTTCAGGATCCCGCAGAATACGATATGTGTTGAAGTACTGGATGATTGATTGAAATTTTTCATTGCCCGCCTGCAAACATTGGAGTCTGTCCCTTGATGTATCCTCCCAACGGAGTTTGATAGTCTCGAAGGAATCACTTGGAGTAGCAGTCTCCAACCATTGCAGATAGTTTTGAACTACGGTGTTTTCTGAAAACAAAACAACACATGTTATAAAAAAAGTCACGTAGCCCCACATCTGAGCTACAAAATTATTTTATTTATACCTTTTTTTTTAAGATATTTGTACTAATCACTATTTTGATCACAACTACCCAAACTCGCTTTACCAAATATATGCTTAACCTGGTACTCGAACCACCGACCTCCAGGTTACAAGTCCGTCGCCTTATTGATCAGGCTACTGAGGTCTGTCATAAGTTATCTATTTGTAGTTTAAGTATATACATACCTACGATATTGAATGTGTCTGTTGCAATGCTTTTGTTCAACTCCGAGTCCTCCTGCTCTTGGTTTTCCCGGTTCTGACTTGGCCTTCGCTTCTTGAACTCGATGACACCTTCCTTCTTTCCTTTATTTCTGAGAGTTCGCCAGATTTCATACAGCAAGCCGGACGTGGAGCTTCGATAAGACTTATCTTTCTTTGAAGAAAATGCTTCAGGCAGATCATTGTCGCTGTCATTGGAACGGTACAATTTGAACCAGATCGTGGAGGTTTCTTGTTCAAAAGGAAACTGTTCTATGATTAGGTCCCGTATTCTCATGAAGTCTAAATATTTTAGGTAACTAAGATACTTTGTGAACAATGAGAAACTGGGTACATTTTTTTAGAATAGGTAGGTAAAATTTAAATTAATGTGTAATTTCTGTAAACTCAAGCAAGGTTTTAATTTTATCATTAGGCTATTTCATTTTACACTTTTTAGTAGACTGTCCCTCTCTTTCACCTAGATCATCTCCCAAAAATTCGCTCACTGACATTACGAACGTATTTAATACAACCTTGCCTTGTCACACTTAAAAAGAAATGATCGAACCGAACACAACTATCTTTATTGGAAACATAAAACCTTAGCATGAAATCATACAAACCGCCCTATTTTTATGCTAAAAATTATGCAGACTTTACATAAGTCTATACGAAGAATGTCAATCATGTTAAATTAGCATGAATCTATAGCTCTTATTTTTATGTTTGTATAGTTTTATACGAACAGCCCTCATTGGCATGAAATGCATGCGTAAAGTAGCATACAATTACTTTATATGCGAAACACGTATGGTTTATGCTAATAGTTTAGCATAGCAGTTATGCTAAGACTGTGAGGTATACGAATTTGGCTTGAAGTTATGTCTTCAATTTTCCTGTATGTATAACTCTATGCAAACATTTTGCGTTGACATAAAAAGCATGCAGAATTAAGTATAAAGTGCCTTTTTGTACGAAAAATGCATGGTTCATGCCACCAAGTTTATGTTAAGCATGAGCCATGTACCAATTTGGCTTGAAGTTATGTCTTCAAATTTCCTGTATGTATAACTTTATGCAAACATTTTGCGTTGACATAAAAAGTATGCGGAAATAGGTGTAAAGTGCCTTTTTGTACGAAAAATGCATGGTTTATGCGACCGAGATTATGTTAAGCACGAGCGGTGTACCAATTTGGCTTGAAGTTATGTCTTCAAATTTCCTGTATGTATAACTTTATGCAAACATTTTGCGTTGACATAAAAAGTATGCGGAAATAAGTATAAAGTGCCTTTTTGTACGAAAAATGCATGGTTCATGCGACCGAGATTATGTTAAGCACGAGCGGTGTACCAATTTGGCTTGAAGTTATGTCTTCAAATATTTCATTTGTATAACTTTATGTGTGTGCATCGATACTGTTATGTTCAGGATCGTAAACACACACACACACACACACACACACACACACACACACACACACACACACACACACACATACACACACACATTACACACACACAGTACACACACACAGTACACACACATACATACACACACGCAGTACACACAAACACACACACACACATACATACACACATACACATACATACACACACACACACACACACACAGTACACACACACATACATACACACACACACAGTACACACAAAAACACACACACATACATACACAGACACACACACAGTACAAATGAAAAATATTTGGGCAAAAAAGTGGTTTTTTGTGAAATTGGTATGAAAAGTTAAAAGTTTAACAATTGTCTTTAGTAATTCAGGTAATTTTTATAACATTTTACTCTCGAACATTTTGCTCTCAGATCATTCATTTTTGCTGCAGAACTCCCGTAAGTTGAGTTGATCATTTTTCCCCAATTCAGGTGGCCACTAATAATTTGTAGGTATATAGGTGCTCATATAGGTGCTCACTACAGCATTGTAGGATTTTTTCCAGTACATCCAAATCTAATTATAATCCATCTTTTCTGTAATTGCTGAGGACAAGTCGCTATGGACAATACCTCCATAAATAGATTGTCGTTACGAGGCTGAATGGGTCCCGAAAACATCCAAACCCATGTTGACAAATTATTGTCTCCGCCGGGATTCGAGCCCGGGTCTAACGAGTGCAAAGACCACTGAGCCATGTGCTGTGGGAGCTGGTCCCGTCGTATATTAACATCAGGTATATGAATTGTACACACAATACTTTATACTCCACATAGGTGTTTCGAAGTTCAGTTCAAATGTTCCAAATGTCATTAAAAAAGGTTCTTTCACTCGTATACCTGCGATCCATGCAAAAACAGAGGATGACCTCTCTCCATTAGTGACCCAATTGATACGTCGCCGTTGGTCAATATGAGTGGTGTGGTTATACATAACATAATATAGGTATATATGCTTTAAATTTCCGAAAGCCTCATCACCGTTAAATGTACCTTTAACCTTTGCCTCTAAAATCCTTCCATTGTGTATTATTACCTAATATTAATAGATTTCAGAGTCCATTTCTCGAGTCTAGCCATAGCACTATTTCATTTATTTATATAAGCTACGCAACGCTCAGGTAGGTATAACAGGTAGGTTTAAAGGTATATTAATGTGTTTCCCACGGAATCTGTTTGAGTAATTACAACACAAAAGCTAAGAATAATATAGGTATTAGATAATATTCCCGGGAATTACGTTTAAGGATTATTTAACATGGGCGAAACACATTTGAAAATATTATCAAGGTTTCTATATGATTAATTTTTTGTAAAGGTATATCACATTATAATATAATACGTATTGTAGTATCCCCAGCTAAATGTAGAACCCTCGTCAGTAACTTAAACAGTAACCAAACCATCACGGTTGCAAATTATTGCCCCCGTCAGGGTTCGAACCCGGGTACTCATTCATGCGGGAGCTGGACTAGTTTAGCATATAATTCATGCTAAAGTATTTATGCTACCCTAAGAAAACAGTTATTTTATGTTAAGATTTTGTTAGCATGAAATTATACGAACTTCACTATACATGTTCCGCATAAAAAGCTTCTCTTAGCATACATGTGGCACTGTTAGCATACATGAGATGACGTCATTAAAACCTGTTGTATAAAATTAAGCTAATTTTAGTATAAAAAACTTTTATGCTAAAGCCATTTTTATACGAACGGCTCTTTTTGTGTAAATTATGCTAAAATTATGTATAAACGCGAAAAAATTGATTTTTTTTAGCATAAAATATGCTAAATTACTATAGTTTTTATGCGAATGGTTTTTATACAAACTTTTTAAAAAATCCTTTTTCAGCGTGTGCCCGATTAGGACTATTAAGTCCTATTCTTACAGCAGTAAGCCCCAGACGTATTATTATGTGGTAATAATTCCAAACGAGAGGATAACTTGTCATTACCACTGAGTTACCGGGACAGACATCAGGAAAATTAACGTCGGTGTGGAAACCTTCGAGTAAAAGTGAGGAATTTTGAGGAAAAATAATGACGTTTGGAAGACCGCTAGGCCAGCCTCCGTGGCGTAACGGTTGTGACTACTGCCCGTAGTCCAGAGATCCTGAGTTCGATCCCCGGTCGGAGCAGATTTTTCACACAGAAAATTCTGTTCCCTCCGCACATGTGAGGCATGCATTTCCGGCCCTACCCAGGCTGGGTGAGGTTAATGTGGGTAGCTGATACGATTCCCAGCGAATGGAGGGTAAAACCCCTGTCCTAATCCAGGACGATAAATCAAATAAAATCGTTGGCGTTAGGAAGGGCATCCAGCCGTAAAGAAATGTGCCACAACCAACCAACCTCAACCATGAGGTTGAAGAACGTCGACCCTGCTTGAGCAGGATAAGACAGAGTAAAACGAGAAGAAGAAGAAGAAGGAAGACCGGTAGGAACCCTGGGTATACATAAATACATAATAATAATAATATAATAATATGCCCCAATGTCACCCAATTTGGGCAAGGGCGTTTATTTGTAGTAAACTACAAAATGTAAGGGTTATTTATATTGTATTATACAAAATACACAACAAAAACAAAAAATTCAGTTTAGTTATGAATACATTATGAACCTACAGAACATGAGCCTACAGAATTATTCAAATTAAATTAATTTCAATGTTTTCCTTTTTTTTTAACTTTAAATTAGTATAGATCTTGGTTTTGTATTAATTTCTTATATGATTTTTCTAGAAATCTAATTTCTCAAATAACATTTGAAGATAGTAGTTCTTTTTTTTTTTTTTTTTTTTTTTTGAACTTTACAAGAGAGAGGAAGCTATTAAATTATTTGCACATTTCTTGGACAATTCTTTTCCACAGCTGCCGATCTCTTGCTAGGGACTGCCATTCTGGACCAACATTCTTTTTCATCTCATCATACCATCTGATCCTTTGTCTGCCTCTTGACCTCTTGTTTGATATTGGGATCCATTCCGTTAACTTTTTGGCCCATCTCTCATTGTTCATTCTTGTCACGTGTCCAGCCCAGCTCCATTTCATCTTTGTTGCTTCTTTGCTTAATTCTCTCATTTGCATTATCTCATTTATTTTTTTATTACTGATTTTGTCATACTTTTTTATCCCTAATATACTTCTAAACATTTGGTATTGTGTCACATCTAGTCTCTTCATTTGTTTTTTCGTTAGTGCCCAGGTTTGACATCCATAGAGAATCGCAGGATATATACACATTTGTAATGCCTTGGTTTTTGTTTTTTCGTTCAATTTCATGCTCTTAAATATTTTTTTCATTGACCAATATTTCTTCCAACCAATCTTGATTCTTCTTTCAACTTCCTTTTCCATGACATTTTCACATGAGATTGTTTGTCCTAAATATATACAGTCCTTTGTTTTCTTGATTATTTCTCCATCTATTTGTATTTCTGTTTCTTCTGATCTTGTTAGAAATGTTGTTTTATTCATATTTATTAACAGTCCATGTTTATTACTTTCATGTTTTAGTTCTTTGATCATTTCCTTTAATTCATTGTTATTTTTCCCTATTAATATGACATCATCGGCAAATCTCAAGTGTGAAATGTTTTCGCCATTGATAATAATCCCATATTTATCCCAATCTAGTTTTCTAAATATATTTTCGAGAACAGTGTTGAACAATTCAGCAGACAAAGGGCAGCCTTGTTTAGTGCCTCTGTTTAGGTTAAATTTTCTTCCTTCTCTATCCAATGATATGAAGGCTTGACTTTTGTATAGTTTCTGAAGTATGTTGATGTATATATTTTCCATTTGTATTGACTTTAAGGATTCCCAAATGCTTGTTTGATAAATACTATCAAAAGCTTTAGCATAGTCAATCACAGCATACGAAAATTCTATGTTATATTCTCTACTTTTTTCCAGGAGTTGATTAATAGTTTGGAGATTATCCATGGTTGAAAAACCATTTCTGAATCCTGCCTGCTCTTGTGGTTGATTTTCATCTATTTTTTTCCTCATTCTTTTCTGTAGAATTTTTGCAAATACTTTGTATATTGTTGATGATAAACTTATGGGACGGTAGTTATTGATATCTTCTCTCAGACCTTTCTTGTATAACAATATGACTTTACTGATTGTCCATTGTTTTGGAACTTCAGCTTCAAAAAGGATTCTGTTGAACAATTCTTTTAGTTTTTTACAAATTATTTCCTTTCCGTATATCAGTAAGTCATTTGTGATACCGTCATTTCCTGGGGATTTTTCTTTCTTTAGTTCTTCAATAACTTTTTTGACTTCGTCTTCCAGTATGCTATATTTTTCTTCAAATTCTCTCATTTCTATTTGTTGGTAACTTGATTCTTCTGTCTCTACATTTGCTGAATACAGTTTTTCAAAGAATTTAGTTGCTTCTTCTACTATTTCATCTCGGTTTGTTGTTGTTGTTCCATCTTCTTTTCTTAATTTATTGATCCACATATTTTTAGTATTTGAGAGTTCTTGTTTGATTTTTTTCGTAGATCCTGTGGTATTCATGATTTTGTTTATAATGTCATCTTCGTATTTGTTAATGTCTTCTCTAATTTTCTTCTTTGTTAAATTTCTAATTTCACAGTGTTCATTTTTTTGTGTTGGTGTTTTATTTACTATTTTGTTGAGTTTTTCTCTTTTGATAATTAATTTTTTTGTTTCTTCTGTGATTTTTGGACTAATTTTCTGTTTGGTGCTTTTTGTTTCTTCATTTTCTCTGTTCAAGGCTGATTTAATACTGTCTTCTAATTTATCGTAAACATCTTGTATTGATCCTTGAGTTATAATTATTTCACTCAAAATCTCTCTCAAGTGGAAACCTTCGAGTAAAAGTGAGGAATTTTGAGGAAAAATAATGACGTTTGGAAGACCGCTAGGCCAGCATCCGTGGCGTAACGGTTGTGACTACTGCCCGTAGTCCAGAGATCCTGAGTTCGATCCCCGGTCGGAGCAGATTTTTCACACAGAAAATTCTGTTCCCTCCGCACATGTGAGGCATGCATTTCCGGCCCTACCCAGGCTGGGTGAGGTTAATGTGGGTAGCTGATACGATTCCAAGCGAATGGAGGGTAAAACCCCTGTCCTAATCCAGGACGATAAATTAAATAAAATCGTTGGCGTTAGGAAGGGCATCCAGCCGTAAAGAAATGTGCCACAACCAACCAACCTCAACCATGAGGTTGAAGAACGTCGACCCTGCTTGAGCAGGATAAGACAGAGTAAAACGAGAAGAAGAAGAAGAAGAAGGAAGACCGGTAGGAACCCTGGGTATACATAAATACATAATTATGAATGTATATATTGTACATGGACAACACAGCAATTTCACAATTGGCACCCACACCACGCTCGCCGTAGCTGAACGTGCTCTGTCGAGTGGAAACTACACCGTTTATCACAATTATCTCTCTCTCTCTTTCTAGTGCATTACTTCCGAGTACAGTTGTAGATATCAGAAGTACTCTGCTTGCTTTTCAATCATCATCATTGAGAGCGCGATTCAAAAAAAAATATGGGAAAATGTTTCATGATAAGGGTCTTTTGTAAAAAAAAATCTAAAAATAATTGAAGCTATGTATTACAGTAATTTACAATGAAGTATAACTATGAAGAGTGCATGAGTAGCTCAGTGGTTAAGCACTCGCTTGCCATGCGAAAGGTCCATGGTTCAAACCCCCGCGCCGACAAAAAAATTGTACTCAAAATTTGTTTTAAATTTTTAAGGTAACAGTTGTTTTAAAGGATACCTTCCGGTGCGCTCGTGTTGATACCAGCACCTAAATGGGAAGTATTGTGTCACTTCTCGCCCATCAGAGGGGAGGCATACTATGGGATGGCCGGGCTACAAAACAGACCACAAGCGTCTACAGTAGCTCCTGTTTCATGGCTACGAAATAAAAAATGCTGTGAAACACTCATCTTAAATAAATAAATAAAAAAACACTTGACTCCCCATAGTCCCATTTTTACGAGGAAGTAATGTGTCCGTGCATGGCCGCGTGTATTTTATTATTTTTATTTGAAAAAAAAAAGATGAAAAAAAAGCGCGAATATTTTTTTCTCTCAAATTTAATTTGAAATAAATAGAATGAAAAAAACGCTTCACACTTCTCGTGCACAACTATTTCCACCACTGGATCAGGTCCGGACACTCGGTGTTTTTTTTGGGGGGAGATCACTTATTTTGTTCGTTTGGGACAGGTCTTCTTTAATATTAGAGAACTGGATACAGGAGGAAACCTGGATAAGACGATTTTCAGGTCAAATATACCTAGACCTTTAAGGGAAAATAACCTCTTCATAAGAATATATTCGATAAGAATACTATCTCTAAGGGAAATAACCATTTTATAAGAATATATTCGATAAGAATCGAATCTCTAGGGGAAATAACCTCTCTATAAGAATATATTCGATATGAATACTATCTCTAGGGGAAATAACCTTTTTATAAGAATATATTCGATAAGAATACTATCTCTAGGGGAAATAACCTCTTTATTTATAAGAATATATTCGATAAGAATACAATGTCTAGGGGAAATAACTTCTCTATAAGAATATATTCGATATGAATAAAATCTCTTGGGGAAATGACAGGCCTCTCTATAAGAATATATTCGATAAGAATACTATCTCTAGGGGAAATAACTTCTTTATAAGAATACTATCTCTGGAGAAAATAACCTCTTTATAAGAATGTATTCGACACGATTGACATCCAATTTGTAACATTATAAAATATGTCTCGTAGTCACCGTGGCGGAGTGAGTTAGCGCGCTAGGCATTGCACGCACGGTAACCTGGGTTCGATCCGCCCCTGCAGTGGACAAAACAATAGGGTTGAACAGTTCCTCCTCTAATTTTTCTCTCTCTCTTTTTTCTTTCTCATCTATCTCTTTCTCTATCTCTCTCTCTCTCTTCCTCTCAAATGTGTTTAAATTTTTCAAATTCCCATCGGTTGAATTTTAAGTTCTAATCCGTTAATGGGGGGAGAAACGTTTGGGGGGGGGGAGGTTTTTGGGAGGGAGGATTGGGGGGATGGAGAATTGGAAGGAAAGATTGAGGAGGGAAAATTGGGAGGGGGAAAAGGGTAAGGATAGAGATACAGATAGATAGGTGGCTAAAGAGAGATAGAAAGAGAGAGCACAGCTTGCATTGTTCTCTGGTGAGTGCATTTGTTGGGGGGTTACCAAACTATATTGGTACCTAGCTAAATAGCTAATGGAACCACTAAGACTTGAAAATTTCATTGAACTCATTAAAATATTTTTATATAAAGAAAAAAAAATATTCAGTTGGAAATTAATTTTTTGTGACTCCTGAAAAGTTGTCTGGTACTTTTGAGTCTCTAATAAGGGAGAAAAAATTAATGAGAAAAAATTCGTACTAAGTTTTGGTTTTTTATCATTACCAAGAAACAACTTTGGAATCTTAAATGGAACCACCCAATTTGTAATACATTAAATTTCTGAAAAGTAGTTGTTGATTAATTAATGAGCAAAAATTCATGCACTGGGCGGGATTTGAACCAGCGGAACCCTACGCTACCTGGATTACCAGACTAGCGTGTTAACCACTCGACTACCAGTGCACTTACTACCGCCGCTGGTATAAATGGCCAAGGGAGTAGTATGGATGTTAAGGGGCTAAAGAGAGATAATAAAGCTATCATATCTGCATTAATCATACACACACACACACCTTCGTGATATCACAACTACTCAAAATCGCTTTAATAAATCCACGCTGAAACCGGGACTTGAACCACCGACCTCCAGGTTACAAGTCCGCCGCCTTATCGATCAAGCTACTGAGGTCGGCCATTATTTATAATCTTCACAAATCACTCTGTGAATATAACTATCTGAAGGTCCATCCATATTAATGGAAAAGAAAGAGATTTTTTTTTCATTAAATAAAATGTTTTTTTAGTATCAAATAATAATAATATTTTGTTTGGGGAAAGAAAGAGATTTTTTTTCATTTAAAAAAAATGTTTTTTTAGTATCAAATAATAATAATAATAGGTAATAATTTGTTAGGTTGGCCATGGGAGCAGCATGGATAGCAAGGGTCAAGGGGGGCCACAGAGAAAAGAGTAGTTTGAGAACAGCTGAACTTTGCAAAACAAATACTCTGAATTTATTCTGTGCAAATAATTTGCACACCAAAGTTTGTTCAGTAAGAAGATTATCTCCACTGTATCGGAAGAGCAATAGTTGGCACACAGAGAAGGAGAAGGAGAGAGAGAGGCAGAGAGAGAGAGAGAAAGAGAAAGAGAAAGAGAAGAAAGAGAAAGAGAAAGAGAAAAGAGAAAGAGAAAGAGAAAGAGAAAGAGAAAGAGAAAAGAGAGAGAAAAGAGAGACAGACAAAGAGAGAGAAAAAGAGAGGGAGAAAAAGAGAGAGAAAAAAAGAGAGAGAGAGAGAGAAAGAGAAAGAGAAAGAGAAAGAGAAAGAGAAAGAGAAAGAGAAGAGAGAAAGAGAGAGAGAGAGAGAGACGAGAAGAGAAGAGAACGAGAGAAAAGAGAGACAGAAGAGAGACAGAGAGAGAGAGAGAGAGAGAGAGAGGGAAAGAGAGAGAGAGAGGTAAAGAGAGAGAGAGAGAGGTAAAGAGAGAGAGAGAGAGAATCGGTAAATCGAAATTATTCTTTGGTACATGTGCATTGTGCAAATAACCTCTCTGTTAAAGTGTAAATGAAGAAAAACAATACTTTCTTTACCTTATATTATAGGTAACTAGCGGGCTGTCGCCCGCTTTGCGGGCCGAGGCATGGCCGTGAAAGCAAAAAATCCTTTTTCGTCAATGGCAGGTGTTGTAGTGGGAGTTTCGAAAAATCTTATTGCACATCTAGACTATAAGACAAAGCTACCTACCAAATTTCAGCTTCCTAGGACTTACGGTTTGGGCTGTAGAGCGATGATCAGTCAGTGGTCAGTGGTCAGTGAGTGTCTTTGACATTTATACAGGGTGGTCCAGAAAGTTTGCACCAAAATGATAGGGGTAATAAAAGAGACCATTTCCAACAAAAATATTCCCGGACATTTTCCTTTATTTTTTGTCGTTTTCAAAATGGCGGCCAAAACGTGTGTTTTTGAAATATTCCGACTTTGGTTGGCTTTTGATTTTTTCATTTTTTTCTGTACCACCTAGAAAAAAACGGATTGCATTTTTGAATTGAAAATAAAATTTTAATTAAAATAAGTTAAATTAACCCGTTCAATGTGTTAATGATCATGCTTATTTAGGCTGTCAACGTTCTGAACGCACATATTTGAAAAACACACGTTTTGGCCGCCATTTTGAAAACGACAAAAAATAAAGGAAAATGTCCGGAAATATTTTTGTTGGAAATGGTCTCTTTTATTACCCCTATCATTTTGGTGCAAACTTTCTGGACCACCCTGTATATAGAGATAGAAAGTAATAAAATATCACAAGGTTATCCAATATGGCTACTGTTAGCCATATTGGATAGTTTCTTATGTGACAGGTTTGAGACATTTTGAGTTCTCCATTGCTTATACCTCCATGCACGTGACTCGATTTCTTTACTTCCTCACAGGCAAACACGAGGAAGCGAAGCGCTCCCTCAGGTGGCTCCGGGGGGACGCGGACATTCTACACGAGCTTCATTCCCTGAGGAACAATGTGCTGGTGCTAGCCGCGTCCAGACGAGGCCAGTATGATGCGCCCCACCCGTGGTAAGAGCAATATAATAATAATAATCTTAGAATCCCGAAGTAATGTATCACACGGTTCGGGATCTCATACGTCTTCTGAGGATAGGTTTCTAGTGGGTAAAAATCCCACACCCCATGGAGTGAGGTGGCTGGGTGTCTTTAGAACATTTTCCTATCCTCAAACAACAAAAAAAATCTTAGCGACCGTAGAAAAGGAGTGTAGTCATTGGGCTACTTCTCCTCCATGTCATATCTTCTACATCAAATTTACTTATTACAATTTGTATTTTCCTATACTAAGCATTGTAGATTGTAAATAAAAAGTATCAAAAAACAAAAAAAAAAGAAACCGTACAACCTCAAAAAAAAACTTTAAAAAAAATAACTGTAGTAAAAAAAATTGTAGTAAAGGTACAATAGTGGATCGAACCATTATTGTATCGGAGCCAGAAGAAAATATTGGAAGAACCCTGGAGGAATAAGTCAAGGAGAACTCGTAAAACCTCAAACTTGTCCCATAGGAAACTACACAATATGGCTACCGTTATTACCTTCAAAAGCATTCAAAGAAGAAGAATTAAATTGTTCCAGACCATATCGGAATTGTTCTGTGTTATAACTACACAAAATGGGCACTTTTATGAGACAGTTTCATTACCTATGAGATTATATGTTATGAGTTCTCAATTATTTCCTGCATGGGATAAAACATTGTTTTCTTCCCATTTATCTACAACATTTCACATGTTCGATTTAAAAAAATAAACCTTCAAAAAAAATCTCCAATAATTGTCTTTAAACATAAATAAAAAGAAAGAACATCATAACTTCAGTCTCAACCTGTCCTCAGGCCACCACCATACACGGACGCCACGACCTTGAACAATGGACCACCTTTCCAGCGGCACGCTCCGTTCAGTGGACCACCGTTTCAACGGCACGCTCTACCCTTGCCCAGCGGACCCGCGCGTTATCCTTCATTCTCTCACCAGAGCGCGCCTGCGTCGCTTTCCGCTCTCTTCACGAAGCCCGCGCTCATTTGCTGTGGACTCGTTTTCTTCCAGCGGTTCAGCGGAACGAACGCGTTTAATTTCTACGCGGTGAGCACGCTGAGTCAGACATTTAACCGGATGAATCCTCACAGCGGCGCAGTGGCGGTCGCTCTCGTGCAACTGGTAGCGTCCCTCTTCTCAGGTGACTGTTTGCTTTTATCAACTTTTTTTTTACCTCAATTTATTATATACTTCATTCGTTAATTTTCTTGTTTCAGTCTTAATTTTGAAGCTAGTCATTTTAGAAATTTTCAAGAATATTTTCTTGTGTGTAAAACAAGAAACTCATCTTCATGAATCACAAATAAAAATGTTCATAATGTGGTACATTTGGTACAATGTAGTCGAAACACAGCAAATTTCACAAATTTCAAGACCAAATTAACACAAAAACCTACTTTCATTCAAATGGAAGCATCTTTGTTTTTGCGTCACAGACGATCCATTTCTCCATTTCGGCAAGTAAAATTAAGACCCTCACTTTGTTTGATAACAACACTAATGACAAACATAACTTTCTTTTCCCCTCCAGGCATGCTCGTGGACTCGGCAGGTCGTCTGCCTCTTCTGATCGCCTCCAGCGTCTTCATGTCCATCTCGCTGGCCGGGTTCGGCTCGTTCTGCTACTACCGCGAGCACCGCCGATTCCTGCCGAGCGATTCCGAAGCGGGCGGCGGCCGACCTTGGCGGCGACACGGAGGACTGGATCCCTCTGCTCGCCGTGCTCGTGTTTCACATTGCTTTCTCCATCGGCATCTCGCCCATCTCGTCGCTTCTGATCGGCGAGCTGTTTCCGCTCGAGATTCGCGGACTCGGCAGTTCGCTCTCGATGGCGTTCTCCTATCTGTGCGCGTTTCTCGTCGTCAAGACGTTTGTCGACGCCAAGCAGATGTTGGGCATGTCGGGGACCTACTGGATGTACGCGGGCATCTCGCTGACGGGGCTCGGGTTTGTGGTGGCCTGCGTCCCCGAGACCCGCGCCCAGGACTTGGATGAGATGAAGGGGTGAGGAGGGGGGGGGGGATGTGAGTCGGGATGTGAGGGAGTGGAGACGGGATCCTACTTAGCGCGACATTTTGCTTCATAACGTTTCGAAGGGTCTCAACCTTTCCTCGGGCGACCACCATACACGGACGCCACGGCCTTGAACAATGGACCACCTTTCCAGCGGCACGCTCCGTTCAGTGGACCACCGTTTCAACGGCACGCTCTACCCTTGCCAAGCGGACCGGCGCGTTTTCCTTCATTCTCTCACCAGAGCGCGCCTGCGTCGCTTTCCGCTCTCTTCACGAAGCCCGCTCTCATTTGCTGTGGACTCGTTTTCTGAACGAAGCGTGCAAACACTTTCCGTTCAAAAATCGAGACTAGATGTTGCGATACAAAATGTTGCACTCAATATCCCGACTTTGGAATCGAGATCGATTCTCACTGACTGAAAAAATGCCTCGAAACACTTTACATTCAGACTTCGAGATCAAAAAGACACCGGAACTAATTAATTCTCAACATAGTATTTAAACACTTTAGAATTAGTTACCCTACGCTTCTGTGTTGCTAAATAAATTTCATGGTGTAGCCTTTCGTTCTAAGTATCGTATATATATTTTTTTGAAACTAACCAAATTATCTTCGTTCTTGGTGACTCGAGGCGGGTCTTGACTGAGGCAACACGCCACACTGCAGCATGCTTCAAAAACATCTTAACAGAACATGCGAAACAAATTTACTTCGAGTTTCACTGGCCGCAATATGATTTAATGTGCTTCAGAAAACGAGCTTCCAGTAACAAATTTCATAGCTTATTATTATTATTATTTTTTTTTTTCCATTTTCGATTTAACAGCGACGTTAAACTGCATGGTCATATTAGGACGGGGATTTTACCCTCCATTTGCTGGAAACTCAAAAACCAGCTGCTCAGATTAACCTCACCTAGCCTGTATGGGGTCGGGAGGTGACAGCATCGCGAGGATTCGAATTTGAATGGTCATCCATCCAGGTCCTAACCGCGCTGGATGTTGCTTAACTTCATTGACTGAATGAATGCTGGTGTATAAACCGTGACATCGACACTGGCGCTGGCTGTAGCTTGGATTTTGCCTCAGATAAAACCCGCCTGGACACTAACCATGCATATCCTTAGGTTTTATGTTCTAAGATTTTATTTAGTTAAAAATCAACCTAATCAACTGGGGTTTACCTATGTTTAAAATGTACTTGCTCGACATTATGGCAATAATATAATTATGGTAATTAAAATTGATATGAATATGATTGTAGATTTAATTTGTCACTAGATATGGTGTGCTTTTGTGTAAATTGATTATTATTATTATTTTCTTTCATGAAAGGATGGAACTAACAGACAAAAACATTAAACCAACGCACAACAAGTTTAAACCTAGGCCAACCTCCGTGGCTTAGTGGTTTCTAAGAGCATTGGTTGCTGACCCGGAGATTGCGGGTTCGAGTCCCGGACGGAGCGGAAAATTCAGACCGATTTTTCCGTTTACAGAATAGCATGGATATAAAGGTAAAGTGCCCTGAAATAATGCGAATTCGTTGCCTCGGCACAACTATAAATAAATAAAACTTTATTTGGAACATAAATATTACATCGCAACATCAAAAAATAAATATTACATACATACATCAAAATTAATACATACATAAGAACAGCTGGTTCCAATTCAGCTTATTTGCTGAAGTACTACCTTAAAAAAAAAAATAGACACAACAGCTAAATCAATAAATGAGACCTTGTTAAAACTACTAGGAATAGGGGCAGAATAAATAAACTAGTTCTGATTGTAAATAGTAAGTGAAGAGGACATCAAAAGACACATCTAAAAACTGTGATGTTATCAAACGCAAAGTTTTTTTTTCTTTGCTTGACGTCTTTTAAACATTACAAAATGTCTATTGATTCCATCCTGAATTTTTCAATTAGTCTTCCCTATTCACTTCCCAATATTTATTTTTATCTTGATTTTTATATATCTGAATTTTCAATATGTTTTTGACCTTATTCATAAGTCTAAAGACACAGAAAGAAAGAAAGCATGTTTCAGATAGTTTCCAACTTCTGTGATTACTGAAGCTCTTGTAATGATGTTTTGTGTAATTAAATTACATTAACCTAAAGATTCCATCAATTTTAATAAAATATTTCTTCAGCATGAACTATACAGTTTTGTGATTCAACGAGTAATTAACTTGGCTAATCATCAACCACGTCAGAAAGCGACCATTCTTGACTAGGACAGCCGAAACCGGTATTTTAATTTCGAACATAGTGATTTTAACTTGAATTGATAAAAATATGAAAAATATTTGTTTTATATTTTGTTTTTAATCAAGATATTTTAATTTGAGATTTAGAAAACACCACTTCAAAAAAAACCCCCCCTGATGAAAAAGCTGAACCAGAAATGTTTGGAGTAACGAAAATCATTTCCGGAAGACATCTTGAATTGAAGACATTTCTGACGCATGACTATCATCATCTTCGACAAAGTTTCTGAATTATATTCCAGCACTGAGAAACTGTTGAAAAGGAACAGCTTCGCCTAACTCAAAATTTACAAAAGTAATAATAAAAACAACTCGAGTTTTACACCGAATATCTGAGAAATTTTCGCTGAAATGAGCTCAAGAAGTCACGAATTTTCCAAGGCCACCATCGAGTACTCCTGCCTCCGCCAGTACATTCACAAAATAAACCATCTGATTCCACCTTCTGAACGCTACCTCTGCCGCGAGTGGTTGAAACGACTGCGACCGGGTAAGAACACGGCGGGAGAAAACCTTTGCGCGGCGTACATCGAGAGAATGTTCGCGGAAATCATGCAAGGCTACCTGTGTTCCCCTTTCAACCAACCTCCGCCGCCCGGTCCCCTGGGCCCTCTGCCGCCTCCACATTCGCACGGAGGCCCCGAAGAAGACTCCTCACTCGATTCCACCCTGTCCGAGTCGACCGTCACAGAAGTTGAACAGCCAGCAGCCTCCAAGTTCACCATGACGTTCAAGGCCAACAAACCCAGACCGTCCAAAGTCGACAAAGCCTTCGCAAACTCGATGGAGTTCCTCGTGGAAGACGATAAAAGCGAGTTGAGTTGTTCAATGACGTCATCCAGTTGTTGCGGGAGAGTTGAGGAAGAATTGGACACGCGGAGTGAACCGAACACGATGAGCAAGTTGAGAGGGAGCTCAGAGCTCATTGAAGGATGGAATGGAAAGGTTGAAGAGCCTGAAGAGGGAAGTGAGGCGTGTGCGCAAGAAGACACGCAGGACAGAGACGAGGCAATAGAGGAAAAGGATTTGGAAACTGAATATGTTGATGAAAGTAAAGGAATGTTGTGCGGAGCAGATGAGAAGGTTAGCAGTCAGACATCTGTGGTCAACAAAGAAGTGGTTGGAACAGGACCCGAAGTTGACAAAGCGGATGATGAAGTGTTTCAAAACGGACCAGCGAACCGGAGTGAAAGTCAAAATATTGACTTGATTGATAATGTGCTTGATAACACAGATAATATTACTGAGATTGAAGAAGAGATGATTACTGAGATTGGAGATGAGAAGATGGGAGAGGAGCAAGCTAATGACTTGGACGCGGAGAGAATAGCCTCTTATTACGCAGAAATAATAAGAAATTCGGCGATAGAGAATAAAAGAGATAGTAAAAATATTAACAGTAAAGAATCTACAAAAACCATTACCCATGTCAACGAAAGTGATGAAAACCGTACTTTAACTAATGAACCTGCAGCGATTGGTAATACTTCTGGTACAGGCGGTGTCATTCATGTAGAATCAGGCAAAAGCAAAGAAGTCCAAGAAGTGTTTCTGAACAAAAACTTTACGTCTGATCTGCTGATGGACGTCACCAGTGCAGAAGAATTTTCAAAGTCTCACCACATTTTCGACATGCTTATAAAATTCGCGAATCTATATGAAAAACGTGGCGTAAAATCCGTGGCGATCGAACATAAAATCCGATCACTTACGGAGGCAAACGAAACCCTCGCAGGTATTAATGAGAAATACAAGGCCGAAATTGAGAGACTCGAAGAGAAAGTAGGTTGTCTGGAAGCCGAAAATGAAGAATTAAAATGGGTCACAAAAAAATATGGTATAAATGCTGACAAACAAGGTGTAAGCGACGCTGTGACATCAGGTACTGATGCTACCACAAGCATGGTAGAGATAAATATGGAGAATCAACAACAAACTTTTTCCGCACACTTGATCAGTGGCGAGAAAATGGTGGAGATCACCACAAAACTAAACGCTTTGCTCACGAAATCCAACTTGCACAACGAGAAACTCGCAGCCATTGACGTGAAATTCAATCTTGTCCGCAACGACTACGAACTGGAGCGGAGGGAGATGATTCTCAAGTTCAAATCCATCGACAATCTGCACCAGAACATCTTGACGGAGCTCGTGAAACGACAGATGAGCGAGACAAGAGAGTACCAGAACCTGATCGATCACTATCGGGCACAGTTCAGCGAGAAGAACGCCGAAATCGCTCGCCTACAAAACAACGCGTGCGAAGCTTGCGTGAAGCGAAACAGCGAGAAAAGCAACATGAAAGACGGACGAGGCGATGTTGGGGCTGGCATAGGCGAGGAACTGAAGTTGCGGCGGGAGATCGACCGGCTCCGTCAGACGAACAAAGAGCTGATCTACACGTACGAGAGGAAGATGAAGCGACTCCTGAACGAGAAGTACTTGGAGAGTCGACTCAAGGACACGATACTGAAGGCGCAGCGGGACGAACTAGAGCTGCACCTGAACGGACAGAAACACGAAGAGTTGCGAGCATTGGCGGAAAGACTCGAGGGCGAGTATGTTCGGGTTGTGGACGAAGCGATGAAGCAGGCAGTGTCCAAGCTAGACGTGGCACTGCCGTGCACTTCCAAAGAGGAAAATGGCGTGTTGAAATGAGATTTGTTGACACGACTAATTCTCGTTGAAACATAGGTGTTTGAAAACTGAAAATTCTAAGTTCAAGGAAATTTGCCGGGGCTGATGGAGAGTCTGAAATCAGAGCGGCATTTGATTATACAAATTTTAAGATAAATGATTCTTTGATGCTTTTAACTGAACTGTAGGTCATTCGAATTTGAAAATTTGTTATACAAACTATGATAGATAAGGACGAGTATGAATAGATAGCCAGGATACTCAATCACTTGGGTGCTGAAATAAATATGAAAATTCGATGTGCAGTAAGCTTGAGAGGATATATTTAATACAAGTTTTTCTTTCATCTTTGAGATCTGAATTATTTCATTCTTTTTTTTTTGTGTCCGACTTTTATTTCTTGGCCCTCGAGGTTTTAATTCCAATTCCTTTTATTCCTCTCCACTTTTTTAGATGTCAAAATTAAACCTAAAGAATCTTTAGTCTTCCAAGAGAGAATTTTATTTCTAATTGAAACATATGAACAATAAGTAATTTTCTAATATTATTGTGACAATACAGCTTTACGATGTTTTCCCTTAAGATGTGTAAGATAATCTGTATTATACAAATAGATAGAAAACATTTATGTACAATTAACTTTTTCATTGGTTCGTTTGGGTACTTTTGTGAAAACATCCACGACGAAAATTTATTTGAAAACGTAATCTTACCTTTTTTTATAGAATCACAATTTTTCATGGTACTAGAATTTCTCATGAGGCTACTAGAATAGAATAGAAAAACTAATTTTAGTAGCCAAAAAAAAAAAATACTGAGAAAAAAAAGTAGCCAAAACAGTTGCAAAAACTTTGGGTAGTAAGGTGTTTGCTTTTCACTTCTGATGTATTCAATTTAATTTTTATATGAGAGAGGTAGATTGAATTCCATGAATCCTACCATTACAGGACTAAGCTATCTTCAAAAATCATTATTCAAACTAAAAATCACAACAACAAAAAAAACTTGGTTATACTGTAGAGGTGACTCTTGAGTTCATACTTAACGAACTATGTCCATACGTTAACCATAGATTTATAATGTAGATAACGAACTCTGGTTGAGAACTGAAGCACCCCTTCTGCATATAAATACCATACAGTGCCTCAATAGAAAATGGCGTACACCATGCTAATAACATATGTTCTCCGCCATTTTCTATTGAGGAAGTGCTTCACATAAAATGACCAGGCTCCATTGGGAGGTCTTCATCTATTTTTTTTTTAAATCTATGACTTATAATTAAAATATAAGTACATAATTATATTATATACAATGTGAACTGAATTTTATAACTTCTTTTTACTTTCCTTATCCCATAGAAAGGAAAGTAATGGAATCATAAGGAAGGTAAAAAGGAAATTTATAACTTATTCTTGTGAAAAATAACAACAATTTTGGTTTTTAAAAACTATATCCTATCAATTTTAAGGGAAATAGCTCGAGTATTAGAAGCATGTTTTCTCTCAGTAGGAATTTCAACTTTTATCTTTGAAATTCATCATTAATCATAATGAATAATAAATAAACCTAGATAATCTTAAATATAAAAGAGTAAATGAAAAAAAAAAAAACATTTTCTTTGATGTGAAGTTAGCTTTCATGGAATCATTACTGGCGCAGTCATTTTGTTATTGAATATTTTGTACTTACTAATCCTTTTCTCAAATAGCTTGTGCTGACATTTTTACTGAACCAGTATTACTTTTCCTGAGTGCATTTCTGCAGGCAGAGAGTTTAAATTGTCATATAAATTATTTAAAGTAGTTTATTTATTTATTTTTATTTCATAACAGCTGTATTACAGCTCAGAGTAAATAAAAAAAAATTCCTCCATGTTGGATATATTATTTAATCCTCATTCTTACACCCAAAGTTTTTTATATCCTCCATATATATCTTCCTTGCCTTCATCCCATATTAGCTTATGTTGCTTTTGGGTCGGCATTGTTCAACCTCATGCCTTTATCCTCCATGTGGGATATTATTTAATTCTTATTCTTACACCCAAAAAATTTCAAATCCCAATTTTTTTAGAAAGAGCGTGAATTATTGTAAGTACACTTTGCTTTGCTACATTTTTTTTTTATTCTTCATGCAATTGTGTATTATTATTTTTTTACTCTACATGAAATAGCAATCTGACATTAAACACAACCCCACAATCATTGCGAAATAATGCATTCATAGAGTTAAAAAAGGGAGATGTAGGGATTGTGAGAGTGAGATTGCTTTATGAAAGGAAACCATTCTTGCTGGTTATTTTGTTATTTTATCTGATAAATTGATGTCGACATTTTGAAAAAAACGGATGACCTACCAAACCCTACTGGAAAGCTTTCTAAATTATTTTTTTCTTTTTTTTCCATTAAGGCGCTTTAACTTGTTTTTTGCAGGTCGTTCGTTCAGCTAAAATTTCATATTTAATGGATTAAACGTTCGTCACACTGACAAATCGGTGGGTCAGTTCTCGTGAACAAATTTAATAGCTATGGGTGATACGTGTATGTCATATTCTCATATTCTTTTATTTTTATTATTGATGTTACTCATTAAACTTATTTCATGTATTTTAAAAATTCCGCGATACTATAGAAAGCTTGTTTGAAAATGCACTTTTATAATAAAACTGTATCTCTCTTAAGTTTATAAATCTAGATGTTTATAAATCCATTTCTTGAAGACCAATAGCCTCCTGAGACCTGAATGTGCTTTTAAAAGTACTAAGACAACTTCACTTCAACACTACTATCTTCTCTCAAAAACCGTCGGGAATTTTTGAAAATTCCATTTACTTTTAAAAGTATGCCAGGTCTTAATCAGTACTTTCTGGAATACATGCCGGGACTCAAGCAGTATCTGTCTTATGTACTTTTAACAGTACATCCAGGTCTAAATCAGTACTTTCGGGAAAACATGCCAGGTCTCAGGAGGATAGGTAGATAAATCTGGGATTATCTTGAATTTTTACGCTAAAATGGAACTTCATAAAAAAAAAACTAATAAAATAATAACTATTCTAAGTGACTTTGTCATCACAAAACATTATCTCTTCAAATGAGAATGCGAGAATAGGAAACGAAGTTATTCTAAATTTTAAAATTAGAAATTGTTAAAAGCACATAAAATGGACTAACTGTGAAAATAAAAATTTTTTTTTTTATTAATGAAAATTGTGAGAATTTTTGCTGTAGAAAACAAATCTATTATTGATATTGTTTTTCCATTTTTGAAAATTATATAAATAGTGAGTAGACAGGTCTTCCAATGTGTAAGTAAACTTTTAGAAATGGTTTTGTACTTGGTAATAATTAAGAATTTTGTTAAAGTAATTGAATGCTTGTCTATGTTACAATAATAATCTGAGGGGGGTTTGTAATTTTATTTTATTTTACTGTAGACGCTTGTGGTCTGTGTTGTAGCCTGCCCATCCTGTAGTATACCTCCTCTCTGATGGGCGAGAAGTAACACAATACTTCCCATTTAGGTGCTGGGTCAACACGAGAGTACCGGAAGGTATCCCTTACAAACAACTGTAACCAAATTTTGAACACAATTTTTTGTCGGCGCGGGGGTTCGAAACCGGGACCTTCCGCATGGCAAGCGAGTGCTTAACCACTGAGCTATTCGTGCGCTCTTCATAGCTATACTTCATAGTAATACACTGTAATAGATAGCTTCAATTATTTTTAGATTTTTTTTTACTACAGACCCTATCATGAAACATATTCCCATTTTTTTTTTTTTTTTTTTGAATCTATGTATTATAAACCCCCCTCAGATCATTAATTTCAAGTAAACCTAAGATATAGCGTCACAGAGGCATTGCAAAAAACGTCTATTAATTTCGCCCTTCATTTTTTTTTTTAATTTAATTTCGAACTTCTATTAAATGTATTCTTGGCTGCTCTAGAAGAAAACTCTATTCAATCCTTTGAAACCAAACTTCCCTTTCTCTTTGGCTAGCATAGCAGCACGAATCTCAGCTAAAGCAAACCAACTTCTTAGTACCTACTGTTGTTTAGAAGACAAAAAAAAAAATTATTAATTTATTATCATGTTCTGCTGGTAGGTTTTAGATTAGAAGCGTTGGCTGTCATCCCAACGAATGTACCTATAGTCTGTCCTAGTAGCTCAGTGGTAAAGGCGGCACTCTGTGAATCCAGAGATACCAGAGATCGCGGGTTCGAAACCCAGCCGGGACATGACCTCCCATTTGGGATTTTTACCACATAATATTACGTCTTGGGCTTACTGCTGGAATATTGGGACTTAAAAGTCCTAATAGGGCAGTATTAATAAGGCGATATTATTATTATTGTTTAATTATTTATTAATAGGACATATTTACTTACAAGTAATTATAAAAAAATAAAATACAAAATTTAGAACAATATAAACAAGATCAGCCCTACCCATGCTGGGTGAGCTAAAGTAGCTGGTACAATTCCCAACGAATGGAGGGTAAAACCCAGCATCCTAATCCAGGACGATAAAACAAATAGAATCGTTGGCGTTAGGAAGAGCATCCAACCGTAAAAATGTGCCAAAACCAACCAACCTCAACCATGAGGTTGAACAACGTCGACCTTGCTTAAGCGGGATAAGACAGAGTAAAAGAAGATAAACAAGAAAAGATCGATGAAATGTATTTCTAGGAAGTAAAAAAAAAATATCTCACAACTTTACGAAATAGATGACAGCCGACTGCTCACATTAGGGATACAATGTTAGATTTTAGTAACTTAGGACTTAAAAAAAAGACAACCTAAAACATAAATGCTCATTTTCTGTACATTTTTTTTATTTCGACTAAAGAAAACCAAATTAATCTACTTAACCCTAGGAAAAAAAACTATACAACCTTTATAGAATTAATTGAATAAAAAATAGACTATGAACATGCTTCTGAATGTGAAATGAAATCTTGTGCTTTTTTCTGCTCGATGTTTTGAACTTCCACAGATTAAATCCTACGAGCCAGATTGACCTCACCCAGTCTGAGTAGGGCCGGGGGATAGCCAGGGAAGTTTCCCGCAGAGCGCAACAAAGCATTTCGGGACGTTTCATTCTCCTTTCTTTTTTTAGAATCAAAATTGATTGGTTTCACTGACTGAAACAATGTTCCGCAATACTATGGTAGTCAAGTGGTTAAAGCGCTAGACTGGTAATCTAGGTAGCGTAGGGATCCGTTGGTTCGAAACCCACCCAGTGCATGAAGTTTTCCTCATTAATTTGAGTTTGTGACCACATAATCATAAGACTCTGAGGGTTAGGTGGTAGAAAATGCTTTGAGCATTAACCTCACCTGGTGGTTACCTTCCACTAAAGAGTGTTATTATTACTATGCAACACTTCACATTAAAAAAAAAAAAAAAAAAATCCACTGACTGAAACAATGTTTTGCAACACTTCCCGTAAAAATTGTTTTCTTCACAATCTTTGTATTAAGACTTTTAAATTGAAAACAAAAGCCAAAGCAGAAATTCTCAGACTTTTAACAGCATCATAGAACTCAACAAATATCATAATTCGTCTTGATACAAGGAGGCCAATTGGGTTTTCTAAAGACAACGAGGCTCTTTTTTAATTGCTCAATCTCCATTTTTTTTTTTTTTTTTTTTTTTTTTTTTTTTTTTTTTTTTTTTTTTTTTAACTTTCCTTATCCTATAGAAAGGAAAGTAATGGAATCACCCAAAATTTTCGATAGTCAGTTTTTCACATCATTAATAAAGTGAAACAAAATGTTTGTCTGGGGGACTATAAACAGGAAGTAGACCAGCATTGGTTTGGTTCTGGGGGCCCTTGTCAATTATTAGCCTCCTTGTAAAGAC
Organism: Bactericera cockerelli; assembly: GCA_024516035.1. Lineage (NCBI taxonomy): Eukaryota > Metazoa > Arthropoda > Insecta > Hemiptera > Triozidae > Bactericera > Bactericera cockerelli. The sequence continues at coordinate 19,422,201 of CM044966.1, forward strand.
AGTGGTAGAAGTGCTGAGTCATTCCTCCACTGTCTGGCTACCATCGTTCACGATGACGCCACAATATGATGATAATATCCTATCTGTATGTATGTATGCTTTTATTTGTGGTGAAGCGCAAGGCCTCTTCACATTTTTTGTGGTTAGCGCAGCATTACTAAGAGCCTCCTGTACTTTTCGAATTCTATTACATTATTTTTTTTACTCTGGTAATGCCGCCACTTGTCTTTACTTACACAAGTAACTACTCATTTTTCCTCACGAGGTATGAGCGGACCCCGAATAGCCAAGTAGAGAGCAGAAAAATTCCTACCCCGCTGGGAATCGAACCTAGGTCACCATGCGTGCAATGCCTAGCGCGCTAACTCACTCTGCCATGGTGACTACTTGATTATATCCTATAGAAACGAAAGTAATGGAATCACCGAAAATTTTCGATGGTCAGTTTTTCACATTTTTAATGAAGTGAAACAAAATGTTGTGTTTAATGGGAGGAAAGGTTAAGCTTGGTAAACACATGCAAATATCATCAATCGTCAATTCGTCACTCACCCAACTGAGCTACGGAAGTGTATGACTCACAGTACAAAATGTTGTGCTTAATGGGAAGCTTGGTAAACACATGCAAACATCATCAATCGTCACTCACCCAACTGAGCTACGGAAGTGTATGACTCACAGTACAAAATGTTGTGCTTAATGGGAAGCTTGGTAAACACATGCAAACATCATCAATCGTCACTCACCCAACTGAGCTACGGAAGTGTATGACTTGCAGTAAAAAATGTTGTGCTTAATGGGAAGCTTGGTAAACACATGCAAACATTGTCAATCGTCACTCACCCAACTGAGCTACGGAAGTGTATGACTCGCCGATGGTCAAAAATGACAAAAATTTCGATGGTCAGTTTTTCACATTTTTAATAAAGTGAATCAATATGTTGTGTTTAATGGGAGGAAAGGTTGTTAAACACATCGACCATGGAATGAGAAAGGGGCGTAAGTAACAAAAAATGGATTTTCATTTTATTCCATACAACAACTTGTTCAAGTGGGTTCGTTGGTTCAACTACCAGCGAAAGAACTTTTTTTCGAATCAGATAGAGTATGGAAGGAGTCAAAATACAGCAAAATTATACAAGGCAAGAACAAAAAGAAATTGTTTTTTTTTTTTTTTCTTTTTGCTCTCCTGAAAATTTTGAAAATATCACTTACGCCCCTTTCTCATTCCATGGTCGACAATCAAACATCATCAATCGTCACTCACCCAACTGAGCCACGGAAGTGTATGACTCGCAGTCCACCAGGAATTGTCCGGCTTGCACAGCTCCGAGTGCATGATGCGCTTGGTGAGAAAACTCAATGGTCTGGGGTCCAGAGCGGTTCTCCTGTACCGTGAACTGTTGCAATCTGGGAGGAGATGGAAAACAATAATCAGAAGAAGAAAAAAATAATAATAATATTGCCTTATAGTGCCCGATTAGGACTATTGGGTGGAAGAGATTGCCAAAGGCAATAACCCCGCCCTTTAGTTAGGACATACATTATGTATATATTTATTTATTTTTTCTTTATTTTTTCTTCTATTATATTGTATTTTAATTTGTAATTATTTGTGTTGTATATAATATGTCCTATTAAGAAAGTGTAAATAAATAAATAAAAAATTAAAGGCCCATTATTCCAGCAGTAAGTCCAAGACATATTATTATGTGGTGTTCCGGCCGAACAATAAAAGGTTAATGATAATTGAGTAAACTTCCCATCATGGGTTAATGTGCTCAACTGCCGAAACCAACTCGGTATTTTTCCGAACTTTCTCGAATCACGAGAACTTTCAGTAGCATTTCTAGATCCCGTCGAGGTAGTCAAATTAAAAATCTTGCTCTCATTTATTTCTTAACTAAAGAAAATTTTGGTAAAATTGTGATTTCTAAAAGTCGATAACAAATCGACATTTTTAGTGCTAAGCCTCAGCCCAAAAGTTCATCCTGCAAATTACTGAAAACAGCTCGCCAAAAGGGTCGTAAGTTTTTTGTAGGGACCAGCGTCTCATTTTCATTTCATCCTCATTCTTACGCTGTGGGTTCTTTTGGGATAGTTGGTACGCGGTCATTTCTACTCGTGTGCATTTGATATAACCAACGGACCAACCGTCAAGGTAAGCCTTTTTCTGTGTGTCTTTTTGGTGGAAACTACCCTTTTTCGTAATTAAATTAAGACCAGCCTAAAGGCCTATCTTTCAACATCCATTTAAAAAATACAGTCCACTAATAAAGCAAATTCCATCCACTGCTCTCCAAATTGAGCCACCATGTGGTAAAAATCACAAATGGGACGATAACTTGTCATGTCCCGGCTAGGTTTCAAACCCACAAACCCTGGAATCTTTGGATTCACAGAGTACCGCCTTTACCACTAAGCTACCGGGACAGAAAAAGAGTTATCATAATTATGAGTATTTGGGTGAAATTATTATACAAAATTAATAACTTGAGTCATTGCTTAGCATCAGTTTTCCCTATCTTAAGGCGGAATTAATAGATGTTTTTCTAATACCTCTGTGGCTTTCAGTCACGGATTGTGTACTGTGTAAGATAAGGAAACTGACACTTAGCAATGACTTGTGATACAGAATTTGTTTCTTAATTTTGCCCTTAGACAGTATGCAATCCAAGAGGTTGGCGCAACAGAGGTATTACAAAAATGTCTATTAACCCAGATGGGGCTGACGTCCTTCCAGAAGGACGCTGTGGATTTTTCTAATTAATTCAACTTGTTGGGGATAGTTGGCGACACCTCTAACTCTTTGTTTAGAGTCCTAGTGATAAGTTGACACCACTTTTATTTTGATTTATTCTTGCGTGTGACTCTGATAAGATTTGGATAGCTGTAAATTTCAATGGATGAACAAGACAAAAAAATTTACCGCGTTATCTGGGTTAATTTCACCCTATGTGTTACTCAAACTCACTTTACATTTTGTTTTTCTTAATTGGGACTAAAGAAACAAAACAAGTTTTATACCAATAATTAAACTTACACTGTGACCCCCATTCTTCAACGTGAGATCAAAATATCCAAGGCACAAGATTTGAAACAATAATAAATTGTGTCTTCTATATAGAGTGAATAAGTAGTCAGTTTGTCCTGATGTACGTGCTCTTCAAATTGAGGTTTCTGAAACAAACATTGTACAATAAACAAATATATTGATTGAAGAAATATAATTGATAGAAATTATAAATCAATACTACTTGTATATAAGTCAAAAGTTTCTCTATTCTGCTCACCATGTTGAGAGAGATAACATATTAAACAAAATTTGATAAGAATAAACTTCTTCTAAAATTGATTGTTTTTGGGACAGATTATAAAAACAGAATAAAGTTATTACAAGCCTTAATTTTTCCCTCAACCTTTATTCTGGGCTATATTTTAAAAAAGGCAATCATGCCCTGGAACCACTTTTGCATTAATTCAAGGTACTTTAACTTTACATCCATGCCATTCCATAAAACGGAAAAATTTGGGCAGAATTTTCTGCTCTGGCCGGGATTTGAACCTGCAATCTCCTAGTCAGCAGCCAAAACTCTTAACCACTGAGCCAAGGCGGGGGAGTTAGTGGCTTGACCTCCTCCATGCTGGGCTATACAATGTTGTAACAATTACAACAGAAATAAAATTATTATATTGTTTTTAGCCAGCATTCATGGCACTTTGAATACACCAGTAGCCCATACAGAAACACTATCCACTCACAAATTCCACAAATGACTGTTTCAACCAACACACTCTCATTGGTTATTAAATTCAAAAGGACAGATCAGACAGCGTTGTGTGACAGTTGCAACGGAGATTATGAGAGTATTTCTAGAATGGGCTGCAGTTCTTATTCTGTCACGAACCTTCAAGAACCAGTGCATTCAACGAGCCATTGACACTGGCTTACATTACATTTTTGAATAGGTAGTTACTTACTTATGTTCTGAAATAGAAATATGAGAATAATATTCTCAACAATGATTCGAAATGCAGCTGTGAGTTCCAGGACTGGTAATGGAGACAAAAATTATTTCTGGATGAACTGAAGAAACTTTATTCTTTATACTTTTTTAAAACTTAGGACATCTTAATCTTGATCATCTCCTGTGCAAGAAACTTTATCCTGGTCTGAGAAAGTAGTTAGAATGACTGAAAAGTTTAAAAAGCCGCCGGTTTGTTTAATTTTCCAATGTTTTTTTCTTCGATTATATTTTTTAAACATTTGGCGCGTATGAAATTTGTTTACTTTTTCATCTGTGTACAATATGCACAGAACCAAACGGTAAACAGATTTTTCGAAATCTGATTGGCTCAAATACTGCATCATTCAAAGCAAAAGTATTGCTTGTAGCCTTTTCATTGGTCTAAATAATGATAACTTCATTCATAAGTCAAGTGATGAACCAATCAGAGCACTTGCTGGTGTAAACAAACAAAGCTATAATCAACAAAAACAGAAAATTGATAAGGAAAAAACACTACTACAGCCCTGCAATTTTTCCATTTTCCATCAAGAATTCTGCATTTTTCTCTCCAATTTTTCAAGGTTTTCCGCATCATGTATTAAACTAATAATTTGCTTGTGCCTAACATGAACTATTTCAAGAAGTTCCCCATTGCAGTGTCCTAGGAACATCAAAAAGAGAAATTCTTGTCTACACCCTTTTAGAAATTAATTTGTAAGTACCTAAAATTTGATAAGAGAGTTCTGTTCTTTTTACGTCTTTACGCGCTGTTGTTATTCTACCTTACTGATAAGTTTTCTGTTATCATTATTCTCAAGTGTTGAAAACACTCACTACAAGGTACCACTAGTTCTAATTTAAAACCTCTGGCTTTTCATTATTCATTGGATCCATCTGTCAAACAAAGAAGGTAGGTACCTATTGTATTGATGTTTGCTGTCTATTCAGAAGAAAAAATATTACATCAGAAAATAATGAAATGCTACAAGTATGAGTATATTTCAAACAAGAATAATTTAATAGTCAATGAGGGGCATAAATGCTTTCTCTGTTTAAAAAGTATTTGAAATTGTTGAATCAAAAATGTTCTAGCTGCCTTGTGGCTTGGCCTGTGGTACAATGATTGACAAATGGCCATTTTAAGTGAAAGAAATATATATGGTAATTACATATGATTAATACATAATATATATGGAACTACCCAGTAATGGGTCATTTGAGACTATACAGGGTGGACCAAAAAAACGTTTACACCCGTTAATGGTAGATTACTGACGACATTTCTAGGACGGATCTGCAATCCGTTTTTTCGGATTCGCCTTTATAACTGCACAAATTGATTTTTTGCAACTTTCTGAAAAAGTCCGACTTTGGCTTATTCTTCAGGTCAAAACTTTTTTCCTGTTTAGGATGAGTTGATTCTGAACATTTCTGCAGAAAGCCAACAAAATTTCGATGTTTCTAGCTACACTACTTTGTTTTTTACGGTTTGGTTTGGCATCTTTTTTGACACCTGAATAGAAAAAAAATTCTCATGTAAATTTTTTACACTATGAAACACTCAAGATTTGCCCGAGCAAATTTTGGCACAGACATGGGCAAGTTTGATAAAAGTTGGCAACTAACCCAAGGATGATAAAAAATAATTTTACGATTTTTTATCACGTGATCTTCTGGGTAAACAAACCAGGTAAGTCTCAAAAAATGATGTTCAAAATCTTAAAAGTGTTGACCGTGTAGGGTCGTCTTGTACTCAAAGAGTAATTAGCTATTTATCTTTGATAATTATTTCCCTTGGAATTAATTAAAGGCCAGTCAAATGAATGATTGTTTGTTTCTCGATGATAGTTTTCAAGCATATTTTTCTGCATTCTATGAAATATTATCTTTAAACTTCTTGAGTTTTTTTAGTACAAGTTACATTATTATAATTCGGATGCTGAAATGGCAGATACGCATTTAGCATATGGAGTTCCCAACAGGAACATTTGGGATCACGTGAAAAACATAGTTTACGAAATCTGGTAGCAAGAATCCTGTTGGCATTCGATGACCTGACAGAAAAACCTGGAATCTTCCGCAACATTCGACGGAACATGATGAAGAGGTTCAACCTTTGCATCCAGGAAGGTGGACGCCACTTCCAACAGTTCCTCTGAGGGAGAGAGAGAGAGAGACGCAAAGAGAGAGAGAGAGAGAGAAAGGCAAGAAGGTTGTCCCTCTACCTTCTGAGTTAGAACTAAGGTACTAAAGTCACCATTGGTTTCAAAAATTTGAGTAAGGAGAATCCATAGTGTGTACTATGGCTAAATAAAAAATGGCAACAGTCTTTTATTTTGTAGTCATGAATTTTTTGCTGGCTCTGGCGTTCGGACCGGGTGGACTAGCTTACCACTGAGCTAATCGTGCGCGTCTAATCGTTTCTCATTGAACATACTAACACAATTTTTTTTTTTTTTTTTTTTTTTTAAATACCTTTTTGTTTATATCAAAATAGTATAAAACATAATAAAGACTGCAAAAGTTTATTAATTTTACAAAATATTATCTTGTTTTTTTTTCAAGACTTCTATTAAGAGTTGGCAATCGGTAAATATTTATTAATTAATTAGTATTGTTTATGATAGAAGAACCTACCTACATATTTACCTGGATTTATTTCATAAACTCTATTTTCGTTTGGAAAATTCGCTAGTTTTTTTTTCTCGTAGGGAAGCATAAGAAAAACCATCCTTACATTATCAAGGCAGTCTCTCAGGGGCTTACATGAATAATAATTATGTGTATTGTGATACCAATAGTATCTGATATAATTCAATTTACAGATGGTATTACCCCCAAAAAACCATAAGTTGTTGGTGTGACAACAGGTCAGATACAGGTATGAATAAAATATTCCATCAGATTTTTTTGATAATTAAAATAATATTGACCGTCGAAAATTGAACCTCGGTCATGCGTCTTACACTCTTAGCACTACCACATCTAGCTAACACCACTGACAATCTGAGAAGCACGAAAATTATCATTTGAATTTTCCTAAACTGGCTGATGAAGGCATGTGAGACCGCGGTATTCAAAAAAAGCAATGTAAACAATTTTTGTAAACAATACAAGACGCCCTTACACAGTCTACAGCTAGAAAACTCTTAGGATTTTTGAAGAGTTTTTGGCAAACATCTAATAATTTTTCCCAGAAGATCACGTGATAAAAAATCGTAAAATTATTTTTTAGCATCCTCGGGGCGGCCGCCAACTTTTATCAAACTTGCCCATGTCTGTGCCAAAATTTGTTCGGACAAATGTCGAGTGTTTTATTTAGTAAAAAAGTTTTTTTGGGTGTTTTTTTTTCTGTTCAGGTGTAAAAAAATATGACAAGCCAAATCGTAAAAAACAAAGTAGTGTAGCTAGAAACATCGAAATTTTGTTGGCTTTCTGCAAAATTGTTCAGAATTAACTCATCTTAAACAGGAAAAAAGTACTGACCTGAAGAATAAGCCGAAGTCGGACTTTTTCGGAAAGTTGCAAAAAATCACTTTGTGCAGTTACAAAGGCGAATCCGAAAAAACGGATTGCAGATCCGGCCTGGAAATGTCGTCAGTAATCTACCATTAACGGGTGTAAACGTTTTTTTGGTCCACCCTGTAGAGCTTTACCATCCATTTCCTGGATACTTTCAAGCCTATATCAATATAACCAGCCACGCACATTAAGTTGAGCTGGTATTAACCAGGATCTAAAGATTTTGAATTTGAATGATCATCCATCTAATTCCTAATGTCACTGGATGTTACTTAGCTTTTATTTTATTATCTGACCTGGTTGCAGGGTTTTCAGTAAAACCCTTACAATTAACACTGCAACCTAATTAGATCTATTGTGACTAGTTGATTCTATTTGGTTTTAACGACCTGATTTGAGATAAATATTCAGGATGGGGGTTTTACCCTCCATTTGCTGGGAATCGTACCAGCTACCCACATTAACGAGCCCAGGTAGGGCTGAAAATGCCAGCCTCACATGTTTGGAGGGGACAGAATATTCTTCTAAAAGTCTGCTCCAACGTGGAGTCAAACTCAAGACCTCTGGACTTTGGGCAGTAGTCATAACCATTACGCCATGGAGGCTGGTAATACTTACTTAGCATCAGTGACAGAACAATAAATGGTGTAAATAAGTCCATGCAGCCGCTGGTTAACACTTGGACAACCACAATGTTTAGTGAGTTCTCATATGTGAGGGGCAATAGTTATTCTGTTCTATTCCACCCATGACACATCTAGTCCATTCTGTATAGACATGCATGTACCACCATTGGTACACCCAATTATTCAAGTGTTGAATCAGGAAAATTTATGCACATTAACAGTCTGTCCCGGTAGGTCAGTGGTAAAGGCGGCACTCTGTGAATCCAGAGAATCCAGATGTTGTGGGTTTGAAACCCAGCCGGGACATGACAAGTTATCCTCCCATTTGGGATTTTTACCATGTAATAATATGTCTTGGGCTTACTGCTGGAATAATGGAACTTAAATAGTCTTAATCGGGCAGTTTAAATAAGGTGATATTATTATTATTAATAGTTTTCTTGTATCCAAATGTAATAAAAGTTCTTGTATATTTACAGTACAGACACCCAAACACAACTATAGTGAACTCAAAACACAAGGATGGATCGGGAGACAAGTGAGAATGTGACCATTGTGGTCAAGTCTCCATATCAGAACTTCTCCGACCAAACTCTGTCTTGTCCAACAGAATGGTCTGTGGAGCAGTTGAAAGAAGAGATTATGCACCTATGTCCAAGCCACCCGGTATGGTTAACTTTAAATCAAATTGATATTTTCTTTCTAGTTATTCCACAGAATGTATGAAATTGGCATTGAGCACCCGCGTAGTTCAAGGGGATGGGATTAAGGGGTTCAATCCCCTTTCTTTCAGCAAAAAATAAAATAAAAAAACAATTTTTGAACAGATGAAAGAGAAGAAAACCTTAGAGGAAATTTCTTGTGATTTAATCTAACAAATTTCTAGACAGTTTTGATCTTTGTGGGTTAATTATGACAAATACATCTATAAAAAATCATCAATTTCTCTCCATGGCCAACATTGTTTAACTTCAGTAATGCTTTTGGAGGCAATCATATCTATGTTAAACACCAGATTCAACACAATGGGCTAAATAATAAAACATTATTACAGCAAAGATGAGGCAGAGACCATATCTTAAGTCAGGCTACAGTGTGCTGTCTCCACCCATATATCTAGTTTCTTTTTGTTAAGGTGCCAAGTTACGCTGTTCTGATTAAAATTCTTTGGTTTTATTTTAGACTGTTAAAGAGCAGAAACTTATCTACTGGGGAAAGCTACTGGAGGACAAAGTAAAGTTGAGAGACACGTTGAAGATATACGAGGAGGGACAAGCAAACCACACAGTACATCTCATCTTGAAGAGAGATCAGTCATATGTCAAAGGTATAGTTTTATGCAATCACAAGTTAAAACATAGCACTTTGTAGCTGTTGAGGTTTTTGTCCTCATCTTATTTGGAATTTTTAATAATTATTTCTTTGTACCTATGCACTTAAATACCAAAAACAAAAAATCCCTGTATAATTCTTGTGAGTGTCTGAGTTGCCGGTCCTGTATCCTCTTTCCTCTCCTGGTCCTTTCTTGCTTGAGTTGATAGTGGAGGGAAATATTTTTAAACCCTCATAAAAGTTAAAATTCCCATCTCAAGAAATCCGTGCCAAGCCAGCTGGCACCACTGCAATTTGGGAAATCAGCTGTAAAATTCCCCTCTTGGCCCTTTGAGTTGTTGCCTTCACACAACAACAGCTGACCTCTCTCACTTCACATTTTCATCCAAGCTCGGTGAGTCTCCATTTCCTTTCTCTGTGTTCCCTTTGTGTTTCTAAGCCAAGTCTGACCCCCCTAAAGGGGCTCTAATCTTCCAATCCCAAATGGGAGAACTTGTCATGTCCCGGCTGGGTTTCAAATCCGCGACCAATCAGACGCCTTGAACACTGAGCTACTGGGACAGACCAAAAAAAAAGTAATATATTTTTTTTACAAAAATGAACACAAAAATAAATGACTACTAACCCATTTATTTCTCATTTCAGCCGAAGGCCTCCGGAAACGCCACCTCCACAGTCCACCTCCCCTCTCCCTCCCCTGCCCCCTCCTCCTCCTCCCAGCCCCTCCCCTCTCCCCACGACCCACGTCTCTACCCCTGGGGCCCCGCCTACTTCAATCCAGGCGCCGCCGCCGCCCCGTTCAGTCCCGCCTACTACAATCCCCCCGGGCCCACCACACCGTTTAGCCCCGCCTATTTCAACCCTGGCGCCGCCCATCCTAGTCAAGCAACCCCCAACACACAATACACAGAGAACCCAGCTCAGGCGTATCAGTTTGGATATCAGCCCGGACACTTGGGACAGGTAAGGAGGAAAGCGAAACAGATAATAGTCTGTCCCGGGTGCTCAGTGGTAAATGCGGCACTCTGGGGAATCCAGAGGTTCCAGTGGTCGTGGGTTCGAAACCCAGCCAGGACGTGACCAGTTATTCTTCCATTTTGTAGTTGATGTATTATTGTTTAACTTTTGTATAATTTTTATAGTAAAAATATTGAAAGTTTTGAAAGAAAAAATATCAAGACATCCTTGATTTAAAAATAAATAAATGTGTTTCTTTGTGTTATATCATAAATTTAGTGGGTAGCGCAGAATTATAGGACTTTTCCATATCTTTATTATCCCAATATCTTATTTTTGCCTATATTTCCGCCACTGGTCGCTTCTCACATTAAAGCAGCTACTCATTTTTCCTCACGAGGTATGAGTGGACCCCGAACAACCAAGTACAGAGCGGAAAAAGAAAAAAGGGTTGGGTGGAAGAGATTGCCATAGGCAATAACCCCGCCCTTTAGTTAGGACATATGTATATATTTTATTTATTTTTTTCTTGTTTATATGTATTATTAATACTGTCAATTTTATATTTAATTTTTACCATTGTTTGTCTGTATATATGTTTTGCTAATAAAGAGTTTTCTAAATAAAATAAATAAATAAATCCTGCCCCACCGGGAATCGAACCCAGGTCACCCTGCGTGCAATGCCTAGCGCGCTAACTCACTCTGCCACGGTGACTACTTATTGATTTAAAAATGAATGATGAATATTTCCAGGTGACGGCCATGCAACAGGCGTACGTGCAATACATGCAGCAGTACATGGGCGGAGCCATGGCCGCTGGGACTCCTCCCACTTTCATGCAAGCCCCGCCTCCCCGGCCTGCCCACCAGGAGCCCAATGTCAACAACCCAGGTGAGAGGCCCCCCTAATCCCCCCTTTGCATTGCAGTTTATTTTTTTGTAAAGATGAGTGTTTCACAGCCTTTTTTATTTCATGGATGTAAAGGTAAAATGCCCTAAAGTAATGCGAAAGGCTTTACCGGGCACAACTACCTAAAAAAAAAACAGTATTGTGTTTTAAAGACGTGTGTTTCACAGCCGTTTTTATTTCGTAGCCATGAAACAGGAGCTACTGTAGACGCTTGTGGTCTGTGTTGTAGCCTGCCCATTGCCCATCCCATAGTATGCCTCCTCTCTGATGGGCGAGAGGTGACACAATACTTCCCATTTAGGTGCTGGGTCAACACGAGCTCACCGGAAGGTATCCCTTACAAACAACTGTAACCAAATTTCGAATACAAATTTTTGTCGGCGCGGGGGTTCGAACCCGGGACCTTCCGCATGGCAAGCGAGTGCTTAACCACTGAGCTATTCGTGCGCTCCTTTATTTGTTCTAATCAGTGGATCACCAGGAACTCGGAAAGGACCAGCAATATTATTCTGCTTATTCCAAAAAAAATTTAATATATCGCCTTATTTATTTAACATACTCAGTCATCATAAAATAAAAATAATAATTATACATAAAAATGAGGCATCCCCGCTCCATCTTCGTAAGGTAAGCTTCTTATTAGTCTTCTTGCTCCTTTATTTATTTATTTTTTCCCCTAACATACTAAAATCATAATATATTTTATATTACTTACTCATTGGAAGGTTTGCACAGCCAATGTGGACAGATTCAGCTGAAATTTTTACAAACTTTATTTTTATTCATTCATTCATTACCTACTTACTTACTTTCCGAGTCTGATATTCTGTAGCATACTTCATGTTGCTCACTCTTGTGTTGTTTCTCTTTCAGAAGCGGCAGATGAGAGGCCTAGGGACTGGTTTTACATGAGCTCCTGAGCTCTGATCTTCTGTAGCATGCTTCATGTTGCTCACTCTTGTGTTGTTTCTCTTTCAGAAGCGGCAGATGAGAGGCCTAGAGACTGGCTGGATTGGTTCTACATGAGCTTTGATCTTCTGTAGCATGCTTCATGTTGCTCACTCTTGTGTTGTTTCTCTTTCAGAAGCGGCAGATGAGAGACCTAGGGACTGGTTGGATTGGTTCTACATGAGCTCCCGGGCCCTGATCTTCCTCACTGTCGTGTGTTTCTACTCATCGCCCTTCAGATTTCTGCTGGTTCTCGTCATAGGATTCGCTATCTACCTGTGAGTAATCATAGGATTCGCTATCTACCTGTGAGTAATCATAGGATTCGCGATCTACCTGTGAGTAATCATAGGATTCGCGATCTACCTGTGAGTAATCATAGGATTCGCTATCTACCTGTGAGTAATCAGTTTTTTTTTTTTTTTTTTGGCATTGGTTGGCAAGGCCATTCCATACAGCCATAAAATTTTATTTTATTATTTTACATTTTAGCAATAAAAAATGCATGTAAAAAATAGGTACCTAAAAAATATTGAAAAATAAAAATATTGGAAAGGGTTAAAAAATTATATATGGATTTTGTTTTGAAGTATGAAAGAAAAAATAAAACCGAGTAATCAGTTAGAGTCGAGCCTGGATATAAGAGAATTCAAAGAAACAAGAACAAAAAAGAGAATAAAGCTAAGGGTTGGGTGGAAGAGATTGCCATAGGCAATAACCCCGCCCTTTAGTAAGGACATATGTTATTATGCATATATTTTGTTTATTTTTTTCTTGTTTATATTATTAATATTGTCAAATTTTATATTTAATTTTTACCATTATTTGTCTGTATATATGTTCTACTAATAAAGAGTTCCTAATTAAATAAAATAAATAAATGTCCTACCTAAAGGGCGGGGTCATTGCCTGTGCCAATCTCTTTCTGATGATGAACCATTTTGAAATGCCTTTAAATGTTCACAACTGAAGTTTCAAAATGAATTTTTCGTTGGTAGAATGCTAGGAAAAATTCCAAAAAAGCAAATGCCACTTATTGTTATACATACCCATGACACAAGGACTATAGGTGTGGCCCATGGCTCATGGCCCTTAGTGTGGGATGACGACAGCCAAAAGAAACTAGCATAAGTTCAGTTAAAAATAGTATCAATTATAAAATAAAATAGCCTTTATTGAAGAGTTAATCATTTAAAGAAATTTACAAACATAAGGGTTTCAAAATATACTAAAGTTATCTCTTTTCAGCCTAGGTGACAAAATAGGTAGTAACAAAATAATAATCTAAGTTTATATAATTATCAAAATATTATAAACTACCTATTTTTCATTATACTCATATTTACAGTTTGAGAATTCTGCGAGGCTGAAGGCCTTCTGAAGTATCAATTATGTAAACTGTATTATGTAAATAATAAGACTCTGAGGGTTAGGTGGTAGAAAATGTGCTAAGCATTAACCTCGCCTGGTGGTGGTTTCCTTTCACTTAAGAGTATTATTATAATAATAATAATAATATCGCATTATTTATACTGCCCGATTGGGACTATTAAAGTCCCATTATTCCAGCAGTAAGCCCAAGACATATTATTATGTGGTAAAAATCCCAAATGGGAGGATAACTTGTCATGTCCCGGCTGGGTTTCGAACCCACGACCTCTGGAACCTGTGGATTCACAGAGTGCCGCCTTTACCACTGAGCTACCGGGACAGAGAATAATCAGATAACCACAATCAATCATGCTGTAATCTTTGACTAAACTACTGAACTAAATGAACGACTCAAAAGAACTAGTTAGTCTGTCCCGGTAGCTCAGTGGTAAAGGCGGCACTCTGTGAATCCAGAGGTCGTGGGTTCGAAACCCAGCCGGGACATGACAAGTTATCCTCCCATTTGGGATTTTTACCACATAATAATACGTCTTGGGCTTACTGCTGGAATAATGGGACGTAATAGTCCTAATCGGGCAGTATAAATAACGCGATATTATTATTATTATAGTTCTTTTGATTGACTAAGAACTAAATGATCCGATCTTCAGACTGTGAACTAAACTTGCCAACACTAATTCCCTGTGTCTATTTGAAATCTTCTCTCCCTCCTCCAGGTACCAGTCCGGCTTCTTCCGCTACCCGGGGCCCGCCCTGCTCCTGGGAGACCCGCCCCAGGGGGGGTGCCTGCCCCCCCGCCCGCCCAGCCCAACGAACCCGGACCCTCGAGCTCTGAGTCCGCCGCGCCGCCCGCTGCAGATTCCCCGCGCCCCTCCACTCCTCCGGAGACCCTTCCAAGCGATACCCCCCCAGCCACGGATGTCGAAAACAACTCCCAGAGCACTACTGTCCCAACTTCAAGTGCCGCCACAACAGAGCACGCCCAAAGCACTATCCCGACGGGCGATCAGCCAACGCTGCTCGGACTGACGTGGAGTATTGTGGCGAACTTTTTCGCGTCCCTGTTACCCGACCAGCCGGGAATTATTTGAAGATGGGATAGTATTAAGAGGGACGAGCTTTGAGGCAATAGTTGAAGAAAGATGGGATAGTATTGAGTGACGAGCTTTGAGGCAATATTCGAAGAAAGATGGGATTGTATGGAGAGAGTGACTAGCTTTGAGGCAATATTTGAAGAAAGAAGGGATAGTATTGAGAGAGTAACGAGTTTTGAGGCAACATTTGAAGAAAAATGGGATAGTATTGAGAGAAATAACGGTATTAATCACTGTTTGAAGGCAAATGGGAAAATAGAAAGGGAGAGCAGGTTTAATGTGGCCGATCTCCGTGGGTCAGTGGTTAAGAGCATTGGTTGCTGACTCGGAGGTTGCGGGTTCGAATCCCGGCCGGAGCGGAAAAATTCTGACCGACTTTTTCCGTTTCCGGAATGGCATGGATGTAAAGGTAATAAAGTGCCCTGAAGTATTGCAAAAGCGGTTCCAGGGCAAACTAGCTTTCCTGTTATTTTGTTCTGTTAGCAAAATTATATTTTGTTCTACCTGTGAAACTGTGATAATTGCTGAACTGGTGGCATACATTAGAACTTATTAAAGTGTAACGCAGGATTTTTTTTTAGTAAATTGTTAGGTACCTTCAAATCTAGGTTTAACGGAAAGTTTGATAGGTAAGTTTTTTGTTGTTGTTATAGCTGCAAAAGCTATGCCGAGAGGGGGTGTGATGGTCTCTAACCGGGTTCATAAATCATAGTGCAGATGGAGTATGGTTTCTTTGCAATTAATTTAACACGTTAAACACCGTGAAACCCACCGGTGGGTGTCATGGTGTTTTACTAACGTTCTGTGAAAGTCACCGGTGGGTTTCATCCAGATTTTTCAGAGCACACAATGATACGACTCAGTCATGAAACCCACCGGTGACCTAAAGGGGACATAATTTTTTAGATTTTTTTTCTTTCTAGAAACCCTTCAAAAATAGGTAGGTACCATGATAGCTAAAATTTAAGTATAAAGTTAGAAGTAAAAAGTTCGATAGCCTAAACCGTTCAAGAGTTATGGCTTATGACGGACGGCGTGCGGCGCACGGAAGGCGCTCCTTATTGGGGTTTTTTTCTTCATATGAACAAAACCCTAAGAAAGGATCATCTGCAATCACTGAACTAAAAAAAAAGAAAGTGAGGTTATATTATTATTTTAAAACAGGCCGTGTGTACACGATTTAAAAAAAATGCTTGCATACGAGTCTGCAACCATTGGGACATTTTCATCTTTACTATTCAAGGTCTAAAACTTAACTGACCAAATTTCGTATTGTGCGCATGACACATACTTTTTCTCTTCTCTCTTTTTATAATTTAACATTTCGTTATTGTGCGCATGACACATACTTTTTCTCTTCTCTCTTTTTATAATTTAATACTTCGTTACATAATTTCGTCACATAATTTCGTTACATAATTTCGTCAAATAATTTCGTTACATAATTTTGGTTATGTGCCAGAGCAAAGACATGAAAATGTCAATTTAATATTTCGTTACATAATTTCGTCACATAATTTCGTTACATAATTTCGTTACTTAATTTCGTTACATAATTTTGGTTATGTGCCAGAGCAAAGACATGAAAATGTCAATTAGAACCCCTTTCTAAGCTTAGGAGAAGTACCTTTGTATAAATGTTAAGTTATCATATTTGTGTTTATCACTTTCTTGATATCACAACTTCTCTAACTCGCTTTACTAAATCTACCCTGAAACCGGGACTTGAACCACCGACCTCCAGGTTACAAGTCCGCCGCCTTATCGATCAAGCTACTGAGGTCGGTACCTTTGTATAAATGTTTCTTTATAAAGAAAATAAATAAACAAACTATTATTATTATTATTAATTAAAAATTCCAATTCTGTCGCATGTACCTGGGGGAAAAAACTAGAAAAAAGCCTCGGTGTTCAGCATTGTTCATCTATTCCCCAGAGCATCCTGGCCCACGTACTCTGTGTGAATTGTTTTCAGGAACAACCATCATGAGCAGTGGCGTAGGAAGGGGGGGGGGGCTTGGGGACAAAACCCCCCCACGAAATTTTCAAGAAACCCCTCCGATATTCATGTACATCAGCTAGTACAACTTTTCACTTTTCTGTTTATGCTGATTAAAATGGAGAGGTTAGTTGATGGCATGGATAGTCAGAACTATTACCTGCTGATGAGAGCAAATCAGCTCGAAACAGCTGTCCAGGTATGATCTGATATTCATGTACATCTAGTACAACTTCTCACTTTTCTGTTTATACTGATACTGAAAAGTTTATACTGATACCCCTGATTTTTCCTCATAATTTTGAGTTCGTGACCACATCCAAAAAGACTCTGAGGTTTAAGTGGTGGAAAATGCTTTGAAACCTCGCCTGGTGGTTGCCTTCCACTAGTCTAAAGAATTATTCTTTTTCTTTTACTCTGTTTTATCCCGCTTAAGCAGGGTCGAGGTTGTTTAACTCAACCACTAAAGAGTTATTATTATTATTATTATATTATAAGATAAAAGAGATTTTTATTAATTTGTTTAAAGTAAGAATTTAATTATTTTTAATAGAGTATTCTTTATCACACAATATTCCCTCTTAAGTCTAACGAACGAGGTGCCCATCAAGACTGCCGCATTTCCTCTCTTGACACACAGAGACTTGATTTTCATTTAATTTGTCCCCGTAGCTCAGTGGTAAAGGCGGCACTCTGTGAACTCACAAGTTCCAGAGTTCGCGGGTTCGAAACCCAGCCGGGACATGACAAGTTATCCTCCTCTTTGGGATTTTTACTACATAATAATACGTCTTGGGCTTACTGCTGGAATAATGGGACTTAATAAGACGATAGTATTATTATTAATTTCTACAAATTATTCCTTAACTAGCCTACAGGCACACGGCATTATTTATTTCTTGCTTGTAAAATGATTGTGTGAAATAATTTGTTCTGGAGAAATGTATGATTTTGTATTAAAAAAATGTATTTTACATTTGCACCAACCTAAATCTGATGGTCTTTAGATATAATGTTTATTTTTTACCATTATCTGTTAAATAGTGTTTTCTTATTCTTGTAATCTGTATTGATAAAACTTTTCATTTTAATTCATATTATAGAACTCTATGACTTGTAAACATTGGATTAAATGCATTTTTTATTTTAGACTGGTTGGAGTTCCACAAATAAAGCTCCAATCATCACATTGCACCACTGAGATCATATAACTAAGAGGGAACCTTACCTATCTCGAATAAAACAAAATTATGCGTCCAACTTTGAACAACTGATGGTCCCTCTTTCAACAAATTCCGGCCTCTGATTGGTTCAATTTATTTGAATTTTTTGTTTACCTCATGCAGTGGCGGATATCTTAACATCCTTAATTTTCGCGTCAGATACCAAATCTTATATTACTACATAATAAGTAGAAAATAAGGAAAGTAAAAGAGGAAGCAAAGACAAAAATAACTAATAGGTAAGTATGAAAAAATAAATATTATTTTAGAAGAATTAGGTAGTTTAGGTATAGGCCAAGTGGGTAGCATACTAGGCTTGCACGCACGATGACTTGGGTTCGATCCCCTTCAGGGAAGTTTTTTTTCTCTGTCCATTATGTCCGGGGTACACTCATACCTCGTGAGCTATTGATAAGGGACGTCACAACGGAGTTCTCTCCCGCGCATGGTTTTATCAACACCAAATTGTCTCCCGTCGCGTCGTTTGCCTTTTTTACTTGATTTTATACCTACATAGTTTAGGCCTAGCATAAAAATTATAATCGAAACACATAGGAATCATTGATATAGATCTGAGGCATGGCCTTCTATGTATTTTTCCTAACCCTATGATAAACCCAAGGCATGGCCTTCTATATATTTACCTAACCCTACTATAAACCCGAGGCATTGCCTTCTATGTATTATCCCTAACCTCACTATATTCCTGAGGCATGGCCTTCGATGTATTTTACCTAACTCTACTATACACTGAAGGCATTGCCTTTCATTAGTTAGAGATTTTAAAGATTTCCTTATAAAAGGCCGATTCTTATACAGTGTGGGGCAAAAGTCTGGAAACCCCTGAATAACTTTCGAATTGCTTCTTCGATAAAATTAATATTTTGTACGGTAAACCGGGGTACTAAGACCTTCTTTAAAATTGGGGTCGATTTTTGTTACCGGCCCCCATGTCGGGGCCAGGGGGGCCAGTTTAATTTTTTTAAATACGAACCCCCACTTTGCGATACATTTTTTGAAAGGTCTTTAAATAAGAAATACATTGGTGTAAATTTTATTTTTTTAATATTAATTGTTTACAAATGGCGTCCAACTTTGTGTATGCACTGTAAAGTCTGGAAACCCCTAAAATATCTTTCGAAAGGGCTTTCTCAGTAAATTTAAAATTGTGTACGGTAATCCTTGGTAAATAATTAGACCTTATTTTAGAATGGGACCGAATTTTTTTTTACCGGCCCCCATGTCCGGGCCAGGGAGGCCAACTTCATTTTTTTTTAAATACGAAACCCCACCTTGCGATATATTTTTGGAAAGGTTTAACTACCCCAAATTACCGTACACAGTTTTAAATTTACTGAGAAAGCCCTTTCGAAAGATATTTTAGGGGTTTCCAGACTTTACAGTGCATACACAAAGTTGGACGCCATTTGTAAACATTTAATATTAAAAAAATAAAATTTACACCAATGTATTTCTTATTTAAAGACCTTTCAAAAAATGTATCGCAAAGTGGGGGTTCGTATTTAAAAAAATGAAGTTGCCCCCCCTGGCCCCGACATGGGGGCCGGTAACAAAAATCGAATTCACTCTAAAAGAAAGTCTTATTATCCCGGTTTACCGTAGAAATTTTTAATGTTACCGAAGAAGCCATTCGAAAGTTATTTAGGGGTTTCCAGACTTTTGCCCCACCCTGTATAATAATGATAATTTTATAGTTTTCATTTTCTTAAATACCGAATGTAAAAAGCATGGTCTTATTTCCGGGAGAGATACTTGTGGTGACCCCTGCAACAAGCCAGAGAGAATTCGGGTATGAAAAGGTCAACGGGAGAGAACTCATTACCTCACCTTGATAAGGTGATTACAAAATGATTTATTTGGCATTTGTAAATCCAGGTGTTTTAGTGTCCCTCATAGGAGGCTCCGAGGTCTATTTAGCATTAAAAGATAAACCTAATCATGTGGAGTATAGAATCAAAAGGTCTTGCATTGAAAATTTATACAGGGTGTTTCAGAAAAGTGTGCATTAATTTTAACCACGTATTTTATGTACCATTTTAGGGGGGGTCAACTCTATAACAAAATGGGCGAAAGGGCCAAAAAAGTATGGCCTATTTTCTTTCAGTTAACCCCCCTGTGGCCGTCCCTGAAAGTGCAATGACCTCAATTCTCACATCAAAATAACGGCGTCATCTTGTATTGGGAGTCAATTTTTTTCCGCGTTTCAATAACTCTAAAAGGTAAGGCGTAATTCAAAATCTAAGATTTTTTTAAAGAACCTTTAGAGATGTGTATCTCCCTTATGAAGCACTTTCGCCCATTTTGTTATAGAGTTGACCCCCCCTAAAATGGTACATAAAATACGTGGTTAAAATTAATGCACACTTTTCTGAAACACCCTGTATATTATTTATTCACTTTGGGTACTCAGGGGGCCAAATCTGTGATCCAAATACATGTTGACCTTAGAAATCTCTATACAGGGTGGACCAAAAAAACGTTTACACCCGTTAATGGTAGATTACTGAGGACATTTCCAGGCCGGATCTGCAATCCGTTTTTTTCGGATTCGCCTTCGTAACTGCACAAAGTGATTTTTTGCAACTTTCCGAAAAAGTCCGACTTTGGTTTATTCTTCAGGTCAGTACTTTTTTCCTGTTTAAGATGAGTTGATTCTGAACAATTTTGCAGAAAGCCAACAAAATTTCGATGTTTCTAGCCACACTACTTTGTTTTTTACGATTTGGTTTGTCATATTTTTTTACACCTGAACAGAAAAAAACACCAAAAATTTTTTTTTTACTAAATAAAACACTCGACATTTGTCCGAACAAATTTTGGCACAGACATGGGCAAGTTTGATAAAAGTTGGCGGCCGCCCCGAGGATGCTAAAAAATAATTTTACGATTTTTTATCACGTGATCTTCTGGGAAAAATTATTAGATGTTTGCCAAAAACTCTTCAAAAATCCTAAGAGTTTTCTAGCTGTAGACTGTGTAAGGGCGTCTTGTATTGTTTACAAAAATTGTTTACATTGCTTTTTTTGAATACCGCGGTCTCACATGCCTTCATCAGCCAGTTTAGGAAAATTCAAATGATAAATTTTGTGCTTCTCAGATTGTCAGTGGTGTTAGCAAGATGTGGTAGTGCTTAGACTGTTGCTCGCATGACCGAAGTTCAATTCTCGACGGTCAATATTATTTTAATTATCAAAAAAATCTGATGGAATATTTTATTCATACCTGTATCTGACCTGTTGTAACACCAACAGCTTATGGTTTTTTTTGTGGTAATACCATCTGTAAATTGAGTTATATCAGATACTATTGGTATCACAATACACATAATTATTATTCATGTAAGCCCTTGAGAGACTGCCTTGATAATGTACCTAATGATGGTTTTCTTATGCTTCCCTACGAGAGAAAAAAAACTAGCGAATTTTCCAAACGAAAATAGAATTTATGAAATAAATCCAGGTAAATATGTAGTTAGGTTCTTCTATCATAAACAATACTAATTAAATAACAAAATATTTACCGATTTCCAACTCTTAATAGAAGTCTTGAAAAGAACAAGATAATATTTTGTAAAATTAATAAACTTTTGCAGTCTTTATTATGTTTTATACTATTTTGATATAAACAAAAAGGTATTTAAAAAAACATTTTGTGTTAGTATGTTCAATGAGAAACGATTAGACGCGCACGATTAGCTCAGTGGTAAGCTAGTCCACCCGGTCCGAACGCCAGAGCCAGCAAAAAATTCATGACTACAAAATAAAAAAGACTGTTGCCATTTTTTATCCATAGTACACACTATGGATTCTCCTCACACAAATTTTTGAAACCAATGGTGACTTTAGTACCTTAGTTCTAACTCAGAACCTTCTTGCCTTTCTCTCTCTATCTCTTTTTCGCTATCTGCCTCTCTCTCTCTCTCTCTCTCTCTCTCTCTCTCTCTCTCTCTCTCTCTCTCTCTCTCCTTCTCAATTCCCTTAGAGGAACTGTTGGAAGTGGCGTCCACCTTCCTGGATGCAAAGGTTGAACCTCTTCATCATGTTCCGTGGTTCCGTCGAATGTTGAGGAAGATTCCAGGTTTTTCTGTCAGGTCATCGAATGCTAACAGGATTCTTGCTACCAGATTTCGTAAACTATGTTTTTCACGTGATCCCAAATGTTCCTGTTGGCAACTCCATATGCTAAATGCGTATCTGCTATTTCAGCATCCGAATAATAACAATTATGTAACTTGTACTAAAAAAACTCAAGAAGTTTAAAGATAAAATTTCATAGAATGCAGAAAAATATGCTTGAAAACTATCATCGAGAAACAAACAATCATTCATTTGACTGGCCTTTAATTAATTCCAAGGAAAATAATTATCAGACATAAATAGCTAATTACTCTTTGAGTACAAGACGACCCTACACGGTCAACACTTTTAAGATTTTGAACATCATTTTTTGAGACTTACCTGGTTTGTTTACCCAGAAGACCACGTGATAAAAAATCGTAAAATTATTTTTTAGCATCCTTGGGTTAGCCGCCAACTTTTATCAAACTTGCCCATGTCTGTGCCAAAATTTGCTCGGGCAAATCTTGAGTGTTTCAAAGTGTAAAAAATTTACATGCGAACTTTTTTTCTATTCAGGTGTCAAAAAAGATGCCAAATCAAACCGTAAAAAACAAAGTAGTGTAGCTAGAAACATCGAAATTTTGTTGGCTTTCTGCAGAATTGTTCAGAATCAACTCATCTTAAACAGGAAAAAAGTTCTGACCTGAAGAATAAGCCAAAGTCGGACTTTTTCAGAAAATTGCAAAAAATCACTTTGTGCAGTTATAAAGGCGAATCCGAAAAAACGGATTGCAGATCCGTCCTAGAAATGTCGTCAGTAATCTACCATTAACGGGTGTAAACGTTTTTTTGGTCCACCCTGTATATAAATAAGAAATATGGACGGGCTTTGTGGCTACGGACTTTGTGTGCACGAATTGTTTAGGCGAAACGGTAAGAGATAGCGAAAAATTGATGAGAGACGACCCCAAGTAAAATTGCCGGAATATACCAGGAAAACTTTCAAAAGTCCGAAATTCCAAACCGTCCTTGAGTTATGACCTTCCTCAAGTATTGGCTTGAGGAAGGGTCCGATGTTAGGACAGTCTTTGCCCTGGAACTTGAAATCTATCGCGAGGACCTATATTTTTTATTATTTAATAACACATTAGACAAAATTAGCTTTCATTTAATTTATTTTAGGCCACATTCTGACGTACCGTTCTGGAGATATAAGCCAGAATGTTCGGAATTTCGACCTTTTTTTCAGACTTTTCACGTTTTTTAACAGATTCCAGCGCGGAACTTAAAATTTGTCGCGAGGATCTATATTTTTTATTTTTTATTAACACATTAGACAAAACTAGCTTTCATTTAATTCATACTAAGCCACATTCTGACGTACCGTTCTCGAGATAGAAGCCAGAATGTTCGAAATTTCGACCATTTTTTTAGACTTTTCACGTTTTTTTACAGATTCCAGCACGGAACTTGTAAGTTATCGCGAGGACCTATATTTTTATTGTAAAAACTGTCTGAGAACATCACATGATTTTATTTGAGCCCTTTGTTGCCATATTCTGACAAATCGTTCTCGAAATATAGGCCAGTTTGCTACATTATAAATATCCGCTATGATATATTTGGCTCGGGATTTTGAAATTTACAGCGATGATGGTTTTGTGTGTGTGTGTGTGTGTGTGTGTGTGTGTGTGTGTGTGTGTGTGTGTGTGTGTGTGCGTGTGTGTGGGTGTGTGTGGGTGTGTGGGTAGGTGTGTGGGTGGGTGTGTGGTGTGTGTGTGTGGTGTGTGTGTGGTTTGTGTGTGTGGTGTGTGTGTGGTGTGTGTGTGGTGTGTGTGTGTGTGTGTGTGGGGGGGGGGGTGTGTGTGGGTGTGTGTGTGGGTGTGGGTGAGTGGGTGTGTGTGTGGATGGGTGTGTGTATGTGTGTAATGTGTGTGGGTGTGTTGTGTTTGGGTGGGTGTGTGTGGATGTGTATGTGTGTGTGTGTGTGTGTGTGTGTGTGTGTATGTGGTGTGTGTGTATGTGGTGTGTGTGTATGTGGTGTGTGATGTATGGGTGGTGTGTGTGTGATGGCTTGGCGAAGCGGGTGCAGCCCGCTAGTATTACATACGTACTGCTTAAACTACATCTTAATATAAAGACAACTTGGAACATTCACATTTTCCCAACTAATTTACTTTTGTTATTCATAATGTTTTAGTAGTGTATGAACCTATATTTTCGTACAAAAAGAACTGATATCCCCCCCAAAAACACCACTTCGTGGTTAAAAAAAGAAGAACGCCTCACTCAAAAGAATGATTATAATTAGCTAAAAATAATTGATATCAAATTGAGAACACCTTACCCCCTCTCTTTCTATATCTCTGCACTCTTCTCTGAATGTATTCCTCTTATGTTTATCTTTCTTTATCCTTTCTAGGGGTCATCCCAAACTTGATTTCTCTTTAAATTTACTTGTTGCACGGCAATAAAAAATGGCGGTCGCGGTGTAATTTTCTCGATTCAAATCAAATAGGTTCAGAAAAATCATACTCAGACCGCCATTTTTTATTGCCGTGCAACAAGTAAATTTAAAGAGAAATCAAGTTTGGGATGACCCCTAGAAAGGATAAAGAAAGATAATCATAAGAGGAATACATTCAGAGAAGAGTGCAGAGATATAGAAAGAGAGGGGGTAAGGTGTTCTCAATTTGATATCATTTATTTTTAGCTAATTATAATCATTCTTTTCAGTGAGGCGTTCTTATTTTTTTAACCACGAAGTGGTGTTTTTGGGGGTATATAATATTACAGCTAATAAACCAGAGCTAATAATTCTTTTAGTAGGGCCAAATATTGTAAGATGGGTTAGATCCCGTAGATATTCTAAATAAATAAAATTGATACCGTTTAGTTTGGGGGAAGTCCATGGGCGTAGCCAGGGGGGGGCAGGGGGGGGCAGCTGCCCCCCCCTAGAGAAACCTCAATAGTATGCAACATGGAAGGGGCAATTTAAATTTACATATGATATTTTTTGAAAAATATTTTTCGAGAAAAAAAAAAAAACATTGAAAAACTTTAAAATCAAAAATCAAAGGATTTTTAAAAGGGTAAAAATATCAAGTAGACCCTAAAAAAAAATATCAAAGCTCTCCCTGGCTATATAATTAGTGAGGCGCTCCAATGGAAAATCGGGGCGAGCAAATAGCCTTTTGCTGCCGATCAGGTTCAAACTGGGTTCCACCGACAGGTATGAATGGCCGCTATCTAGGGTTAGTGTTAGGGCCTTTCGTCACCTACTAGGGCCGAATTAGAGCCATATTAGGGACTTTTTGGAAAACCATATATGCCGCTCTAACTCCTTCTGTGTTGCAGATGAAGCAAACATGTATAATATAAAATGTGTGAAATGTGTAGGCGCACCTTTTAGTGGTACCAAAATTTGGTGGCGCGTGCCGTTCACGAGTTATGCGCAGAACAGAGATTTTTTTCGTGCCAGTTTTGCCCTGCCTCTTTGGTAGCTTCTGGACGCCATTTGGTCATCTAAATATCTTTTCCCATACAAGATGAACATTTTTTGTCAGGAAATTGACGCTTCATCTGGTGGCGCCAGCGGCGCAGAGGCGCTTGAATTTTTTTGCGTTTTTTCGCCATAACTCTGACTGTGTTAATGACGAAAGGCTAAAATTTGTTGCGTTAGGTTCGTACATACGAGGGCTACAAGAATATGTCATAAAAACAGCTTAAAGTTTAAACTGATATGTCAAAAGTTTGACATATGTCAAAAAATGGCTGCTTTTTTTTCAATCGGTGATTATGCACCGATAAAGTGTCGCAAGCACATGATGTTACATATCGTTCGATTTGCCTTGACAACGCAAATCCAAAAAAGTATAACATTACCGCCTTAAGCCTTAAAATCGATTAATTTCAAGGCGACGATTAAAACGGTTTTTTCAAACGCCGTTTTAAGGCAGAAGGAGACGTTTTTTCGGCTTTTTGAAAAAAGGGGGAGGTGGTTAGGCAGGAACGGTGATTCTCCATGTGATTTCCTACATTTTTGCTAAAAAAAAATTGAAAATTTTAATCGTTAACCATGTTTTTAATTCATTTGAATTTTTTTTTTTAATTATTTGAAAAATTAAATTTTTTTAGTGATTTTTCCGGGCCGTTTTCCGGGGCTATTATAAACGTTAACAGGGTATATTGAATATCGATCGAACCGGAAAATTGTCAGCTACAAGAATTTTCTAAAAGAAAAGCTTCATATATAACCCAGTCCATGTGGGCGGGGCCGGTTCATTGATTAAAATTTTCGGAAAATTTTAATTTGCCCAAAGTGACTGACCTATTATATATCATTCGATGCGCATTGACCTGGAGAATTCAAAAATGCCATAAACGATGTAGGTCAACGCGACTAATCTCGAGTTAAGGTCAAAAAACTTTTAAGGCAAAATTAGGTCAAATTTGTTGCGTCAGACCTGTTTTTGCCGGCTTATTTGGGGGCGTTAACTTAATAGTAACAAGATAATTTTTTTTGTAAAACCACACAAATGTCTTCTATTTTTTGCCATTAAAATTTCAGATTTTTTTTAAAGGGCAAATAGGTCAAAATAATGAAAGATTGAAAAAAATGAAAAATAGGTCAATTTTTTTTTAAATTTTGACCTACTTTTTGACCTTTTGACCTAATGTGTTGCATATTAAAAGCTTTGTCTCTAAAAGTTGCAATTAGTAGTAACTTTTTTTTTCTTAAATCGGTCAAGGTAGGGCCAATATAGGTCAATAAAGATTTTTCGTTACGGCAATTTTCAACGTTTCGACCGTACAAAAAGGCTCCTCGCTCAAAAAGTACTACCCAAATTGTTACGATCGGCACAGTTTTAGATTTGCAATAAAATTGCGGTTTTAAATATGTATAAAAATTAATAAAGTATATATCCTCGCGACGAATCGAGATTTATACTAAAAAAATCTCAAAAGTAATGCGCTTTCGATTTTTTTTTTTTTTTTTAGAAATTAACTTTGCATCAAATAAGTTTCAATAACATTGTTACCTGTATTCCATTCAATAAATAAAAAGCCTGTTCTAAAATATTATTGAGAGAGAAGAAAAGCTGTCTGTATTCGTTGTATGTGTAGGTACAAATTACAAATATATGTTCGCTTCCACTGCCTTTTTTCCGCACCCAAAGGATCCCACACCCCCCCCCCCCCCCCCCCACTTTCGACACGGATATCTTAGTTGCCCCCCCCTAGAGCGGATGCTGGCTACGCCCATGGGGAAGTCTGTAAAATTGAAAAAAAAAAAATAAGACAAAAAAATGGTAGATGATTAGTAAGTTTGGTAGCCTAAAATATATTTATTGATGGTACATTGATTTACAACACATAGAAAAATGGATTAAAAAAAAACTTATAATAAAATATTTTGAGAAAAAAAAAATTACATTTAAGTCCTAACTAAGAGGTGAGGTTTATCCCTGCAGCAATCACTTCCACCCTACCCTTCATATTTATTTGCTTGTTAAGAAATATCAACCCTGTACCTAGTTAGCACGTCACATTATACGTGACTATCCTTGAGTTGTACTTGACGCCTCACAACTGAAAGGTTTTCTCACCAATGTGAGTCCTCATGTGTTTAGTTAATTCACCTGATTCAGAAAAAGATTTCCCACAAACATCACAACTGAGAGGCTTCTCACGAGTGTGAGTCCTCATATGATTTTTTAGAGTACTAGAGTGAGGGAAAGATTTTCTACAAAACTCACAACTGAAAGGTTTCTCACCACTGTGAGTCCTCAAGTGTACAGTTAAATCAGCTGATTGAGCGAAAGATTTTCTACAAACTTCACATCGAAAAGGCTTTTCACCAGTGAGAGTCCTCAAATGTTTAATTAGGTAACCTGATAGAGCGAAACATTGTCAACAAACTTTACACCTGAAAGGCTTTTCACCAGTATGAGTTCTCATGTGTGCAGTTAATTTACCTGATTGAGAATAGGATTTTCTACAAATTTCACATCTGAAAGGCTTCTCACCAGTGTGAGTCCTCATGTGTCGAATTAAATGACTTGAATGAGAAAAAGATTTTATACAAACCTCACAACTGAAAGGCTTCTCACCAGTGTGAGTCCTCCTGTGAACTATTAAAGTATTAGAATGTGTGAAAGATTTCCTACAAACCTCACAACTGAAAGGCTTCTCACCAGTGTGAGTCCTCCTGTGAACTATTAAAGTATGAGAATGTGTGAAAGATTTTCTACAAATTTCACATCTGAAAGGCTTCTCACCAGTGTGAGTCCTCCTGTGAACCATTAAAGTATGAGATCGAGTAAAAGATTCTCTGCAAACCTCACAACTGAAAGGCTTTTCACCAGTGTGAGTCCTCAAGTGTTTAGTTAAATCACATGAGTGAGAGAAAGATTTCCTACAAACCTTACAAGTGAAAGGCTTCTCACCAGTGTGAGTCCTCGTGTGTCTAGTTAAATAACTTGATTCAGAAAAAGATTTTCTGCAAACCTCACAACTGAAAGGCTTCTCACCAGTGTGAGTCCTCATGTGTCTAGTTAAATCACTTGAACTATTGAAAGATTTTCTACAAACTTCACAAGTGAAAGGCTTTTCACCTGTGTGAGTTCTCATGTGTTTAGTTAATTCACTTGAATCATTAAAAGATTTTCCACAAAGATCACAAGTGAAACCCTTCTCACTAGTGTGAGTCCTCATGTGAACTTTTAAAATACTAGAGCGAGTGAAAGCTTTTCTACAAACCTCACAACTGAAAGGCATTTCTATTAATAGTTCAGCATCATGAAACGTGTTTGATGCAACTTGTTCTATATGTCTACTTCCCTGTGGCTCACTATTATCTATATGAAGTTCAGTCTCATGATGTGTGTTTGAAGGAGGAGCATCCGTAGATATCATTTGTTTACCGTGCTGTGGCTCAGATTTAATATTACCTATAAGTTCAGTCTCATGATGTGTGTTTGAAGGGGGTGCATCCGTAGATATCATATGTTTACCATCCTGTGTATCAGATTTAATATTATCTATAAGAATTTCAGTCTCATAAATTGTGTTTGATAGAGTAGCATCTGTAGTTTTCATATCAACTCTGTCCTGTGGCTCACATTTAATATTATCTACATGGAATACAGTCTCATGAAGTGTATTTGAAGGAGATTCATCTGAAGATTTTACATGTTCACTGTCCTGTGGTACACTTTTAATATCCTCCAACACTGCTTTTTCATTGCACTCACAAGGTGAAACTGTGCAAAGCTTGTATTCTTCAGTAGTGTTTGTCTCTTTACTGTTGTCTACTTTGGCAATTATACATCCAGTTTTGTTGCAAAATCTGGCGTGTTTCATTACATAGTTTAGTGAAGGCAACATAAATCTACACAGCAAACAAGTGAACCAGGTGTTATCAAGATGTTTGTTCTCTTCATGATTGAGTGTTGAGCATTGCCTTTTGCAGCAGGAGGCATGATTATAGTTCCTTACGAGAAGTTCTGTCTTGGGAGGAATGGTTTTGGTCACTCTGGGAACAAGAGATATGTTGGAAAATAGAAATTTCACTTTACTGTAGGGGTTGCACCCGCTTCTCCTAGTCACCCTTTTCGGTATGTCAGAATATGGCGTAGAATGCGTGTGTGGGGATTAGACTGGTTTTATCTCATAGGGGTAAGAAAAAAATGTCAGAATTTTTACAACGCTCAGCCAGAAATGAGTTCGGCTTTTGCAGAAATTGAGATAGACAAAATTTCAAAGCAATCAGAGTACGTTGACAGGACCCGCTCTGGCCTCAAAGTTTGGAAATTTGCCAAATTTTCGAGGTTGAGCTGACATTTTCGGCCATAACTCGAGAACAAAAAATCATACGTGCTTTACAGATCTATCAATTTTTTCATGATTGAGTGTTGAGCAAGCGCCACTTCTTTGAATTGGTCAAAGATACAATTACTTCCGAGAAATTTCTAATATTAGAAATCAGAAGTATTGTGTTCGTTTTTGTAAAAAAAAAATATTTTTTTGCTCCGATTTCAATTTTCTCCTGAGCAAATTTGGTTTTGTGTCCGTCTGTCGGTCTGTTAAAAGTATTCCTTGTAACGCGCAAATCTCGGAAACTACTCGACGGATTTTGATGAAATTTTGCACACATATAGGAGACATTCTGTAGATGGTCCCATTTTAAAGTCATCAAATTCGTACTAGCGGTTCTGGGGACAAAGAGACCATGTGCCTGACCACTAACTTTTTACTTAAACGCTTATATCTCGTGAACGGTACACTCGATTTTGATGAAATTTTGTATGTATTTGCATATTATTGTTATAGATAGGCTATTTATATTTATTTTTTAATTAATTATAAAATCTGAAATTTCGGACCAAAAAGTCAAAAAATAAGGACCACGACTTGCCGAAACAGATATAATGATTTTATAATTAATTATAATTCAACTCTGATATTTAAGAAAATCCGAAATATCGGAGTGAACCCCTATTATTTTTTTTAATCCGAGAAAATGTTGTTATCTAACTTTTTTGTATCTTTAACCAATTCAAAGGAGTGGCGCCTGCGGCCGCTCCTTTGAATGGCGTCTTTCCCCAAGTCTTTCAAACTGCGTTTTCGAATATTCCTGCCCAAATAAAGTTTTCTGACTTGAGCTCTATAAAATTTCAAGTGGTGGGTAGGAAGCACCTACTTTTTATTATTTGTGATTTAATTTCAATTTAAAAAAATAAAAGTCTTCTGTTTCTGAATGTGGTTCTTTACATTTCCTGTGGTATGTTTATTTGTTTGAGTAATTTTACGTAGGTAATTAAAACCAGGGCAAATGGAGGCTGCAATCTAAAAGCCCTACTTGAGCAGAATAAGGCATGGCAGAACAAGTATGAGTAATATATGACTAATTACCTAAAAATACATTTTTTATAATTAGTTCTGTAAATCCTAACCTATATGATCAACATTTTAATGTTTATATCACAGAGGGAGGGATCAGGAATAGAAGAAGATGTTTTTGTGTATATTGGAAAGGAAATGTGCTAAATTGGGTAAATACCCCATCTTGGTGTAAATACCCGGGTATTTACCCCGGGTACATCACTGATCTTGTACTACCATCTCAGTTTTTAATAAAATCCCCGTCATTATATGACCATGTAATTAAAGGCAACGTCAAATGAAAATAAAATCAAAAATTAAAGAATTTCAGTATGTTGATGGATTTTTGACAAATCTTTTACTACCATCTCATCAGTTTAGTCACCAGTGGTTAAATTTGTGGCAGATTCACCTTTCATAAGAGAAAAGTACTGCTCGGTATGAATACTAATGCTTACATGAAAAACAGACATCCACTATAATGAAAAGCCAATAAGTTTTCTTCTTTGTCCTTGGCAAAGTTTAAATGTTGAGTCCAATTTAATGTTATAAGATTATCAACATTTGGTTTGGATTCCAAGTCTTCAGTTTTGATGTTTGATGTGTACACAGTATTTTGATTGCAATGTTCATTACAGGTACCTGTAAAATAGTAATTGTAAAATTCATGTTCAATTCAAGTGAACTGTTTATGTTTACATTTATACGGGTTCAACCTAACCTAAGCCCTTCACCCAAGCTGGCTAATGAAACACAACATTTCGACTGTCAACTGTTTGTTGGGTGAGGGTTAGACAGGATTGCTGGGTGACCTGGCCAACACGCCTGCGCTAATTTCAACCTAACCTAAGCCCGTCACTCAAGCTATTCTAGCAAAATAACAAAACACATCTTCTAGACTGATAAATCATTTATGAAATTTTCACTTTGTTATTTTTACTGAAAATATTTGTGGTTGTCTTAGCTGTATTTGTTTCCTTTTTCCTCTTTCTTTCATTTTTGAGTTTCTCTTTCTCCTCTGTTTCAGTGTTCAGCTGTTGAAAAATGGTGGAAGTTGTTCTTAGAATTCACAAAAGAGATTCATTTTTTATCAAATTTAAAGTAATTTAAAGTGTAAATTTCTGGTTTCTCCAGTGTGAAATCATTTCCTTATAAGATTCGAGGTATTCTGTGAAAGTTTCATAAAAATCCGTCAAAAACAGATGTTCAACAAGATCACAATGGACCCGTTGTTTCTTAGGTGTTTTTCAAAGTGAAATCTGATAGTATGATCATAGCATGGATAATATACAAAGGAGTAGAATATTTCTCATGGTCTGTCTCAATATGAACTGTTTAAGTTTACATGATTATTGGGTTAGAAATTTTGTGAGGGACGAGGAGAGGAGACTCCTTTGCGATACTAGCACTAAGGATGCCATGATGCAGGCTGCTGGGGGGTGGATTCCACACTTCTTATTTCTACATGCTATGGTATGATATTCAGGACTAGTAAAATTTCCAAGGCTACATTGAAAACAGGGCTGGAGACCAGAAAATTCTAGGGTTAAAAAAAAAACATACTTCAACACATCTACCTTAGATTCTAAATTAAAAAATATGTACCTTTGAAGAAACCAAGAACTGTATTGGCTTCAATAAGAGAGGAGCTCCAAACTCCAGGTGTTGTGCTACATCCACTTGTTATCATGATGGTGCAGAAGTCTTTAGATAGTTTGTCTGATAGAACTTGAGAATAAGTAATAACAGATCATTGAGATATAATATATATAATCAAGATATCACACCTAGTTCAGTATTTTAATAATCAAATTCAAATTTCTAACATATACATACTTAACTCTCTGAACTGGCTTTCCTAAATTACAAAACTTGTGCCACTGCCGCCATTTGTCGAAAAACATGTGAGGTTCTCAGCCAAGGAGGTTAATACCTCAGTGGCCTAGAGCAATAGTGAAATGGCCTAAATGTGCGTCATGTTGAAATTAGGCTAAATCTAGCCTTGGAGAAAATTCTTCTAAGTTTGAGGTGTCTCGCGTTATCTTTCTAGGTATATTAATTTAATGTTTTCAACACGATTTAAAAACAATTAATAGATGTAGAACTCCCAATGCTCTCTGGGCAAGTTATGTGAAGTTTCTTTAAGAAAAATGGCAGACCCTAAGGTTTGTCTTGAGGGAGAGCACGATGGTATTTTGGAAAATTAGCGTCTCCCCTTTTTTCAATTAACGGAAACTGTATTGATTAATATAATTAATAATAATTTAATTTTAGTGGTTAGGGCAGAATCATAAAACATAACCATTTTGATGTTTTTTTTTTTGCCTATAATACCGCCACTGGACGCTGCTTCACATCAAAGCAGCTACTTATTTTCGAGGTATGAGTGGACTCCGAACATCAAGTTACAGAGCAGAGAAATTGCTGCTCCACTGGCGCTCGAAGCCAGGTCAAGTCACCATGCCTATTTTTGTGACTACTATTTTTGAACGTTAAAAAAGTTTTTTTTTTTTAATGGTGAAAACGTCAATTGAATAACGGAGAACGTAGGACTCGAAAATTTGAGCGCATGTGCAGAAATAAGTTGTCGTCAAATCACGTCAAAAGTTGAACTAACACAAACTCTCTAATATAACTTGAAATAATTGAAGCTGAAAACACAGCCGTATTATTATTTTATAAGGTTTTTTAGGGCTAATTAAATAGACAAAATCGAGTTCTGAAGTGATGACTTGGAACTAATTTTCCTAACCTAAGGACGAAAGTAATAAACGTTTTTGTAATGCCTCTGTGGCGTTAATAAATCTAATATATAAATCTTTATCAGGAGGACAAAGTAATGTACAATATTTACAGTATAAAATATATAAATGATGAACTAGTTTGGATAATAAAGAAATAACAAAGCAGAAAAAAATACTAACTAAAGGGCGTGGCCTGCGTATTGGTTATTCCTAACTTATCTTTGATTAGTTAAAGATAAAGATACAACAAACATGTTTTTTTTTTTAATCTAGTAGATGTTTACTTCTCTAATTTAGGACGTGAAATTATATTATTATCCTCCTGTGATTTCTCAAAATATATTTCTAATGTTAAGGGCCAGTTACAGAAGAAAGCGAAGATTTTTTTTTTCTCACATTTATAAGTTATAAGAAATAAAAAAAAGACACTCACGTTTATATTTATTTATTGAAAAAAATTTGACAAAAAAATGGTAGATGATCAGTAAGTTTGGTAGCCCAAAAAATATTTATTGATGGTACATTGATTTACAACACAAAGAAAAATGGATTTAAAAAAAATAATAAATAATAAAACTTATGATAAAATATTTTGAAAAAATAATACATTAATGTCCTAACTAAGAGGCGAGGTTTATCCCTGCAGCAATCACTTCCACCCAACCCTTCACATTTATTTGCTTGTTAAGAAATATCAACCCTGTACCTAGTTAGCACGTCACATTATACGTGACGTTCCTTGAGTTGTACTTGACGCCTCACAACTGAAAGGTTTCTCACCAATGTGAGTCCTCATGTGTTTAAATAATTTACCTGATTCAGAAAAAGATTTCCTACAAACATCACAACTGAGATTCTTCTCACGAGTGTGAGTCCTCAAATGTTAAGATAGGTAACCTGATAGAGCAAAACATCTTCAACAAACTTTACACCTGAAAGGCTTCTCACCAGTATGAGTCCTCATATGTGTCGTTAAACTAGTTGATATAGAAAAAGATTTTCTACAAACCTTACAAGTGAAAGGCTTTTCACCGGTATGAGTTCTCATGTGTGCAGTTAATTTACCTGATTGAGAATAGGATTTTCTACAAATTTCACATCTGAAAGGCTTTTCACCAGTGTGAGTCCTCAGGTGTAGAGTTAATTTACTTGATTCAGAAAAAGATTTTCTACACACCTCACAACTGAAAGGCTTTTCACCAGTGTGAGTCCTCATGTGAACTGTTAAAGTATAAGATCGAGTAAAAGATTCTCTGCAAACCTCACAACTGAAAGGCTTTTCACCAGTGTGAGTCCTCATGTGAACTGTTAAAGTACTAGATTGTGTGAAAGATTTCCTACAAACCTCACAACTGAAAGGCTTCTCACCAGTGTGAGTCCTCATGTGTTGAATTAAAATACTTGAATGAGAAAAAGATTTTCTACAAAACTCGCAACTGAAAGGCTTTTCACCAGTGTGAGTTCTAAAGTGTTGTGTTAACTTACCTGAATTATTGAAAGATTTTCTACATATTTCAAAACTAAAAGGCTTTACAATTGAGTGTGTAGCAATATGATTATTGAGTTGGTATAGAAATGCAAATGTCTTTTTACATTGATCACATTTGTAAAGTGTTTCTTCTCTGTGTTTATCTAAATGTTCGTTGAAATTGTCTAACCAAACACTTGAGGTTTGGTCTGTAGGAACTATATGTCTACTGTCCTGAGTCTTATATTTATTATTCCCTATTTGGAGTACAGCATCATGATGGGTGTTTACTGGAGATGCAACTTCTTCTATATGTTCACTGTCCTGTGGCTCACATTTAATATTATCTGTATGAATTTCAGTCCCGTGAAGTGCGTTTGAAAGAGGTCCTATAGATTTTATATGTCCACTGCCCTGTAGCTCACATGTAATATTATTTTTATCGAGTGCAGACACATGAATTGTGTTTGAAGGAGATGCATCTGTAGATTCTATATGCACACTATCCTGTGGCTCACATTTAATATTATCTATATGGAATTCAGTCTCATGAAGTACGTTTGAGAGAGGTGCCTCTGTAGATTCTATATGTACACTGTCTTGAGGCTCACATTTGATATCCTCCAACACTGCTTCTCCATTGCATGCACAAGGTGACACTGTGCAAAGCTTGTATTCTTCAGTAGTGTTTGTCTCTTTACTGTTGTCTACTTTTGCAATTATACATCCAGTTTTGTTGCAAAACCTGGCGTGTTTCATTACATAGTTTAGTGAAGGCAACATAAATCTACACAGCAAACAAGTGAACCAGGTGTTATCAAGATGTTTGTTCTCTTCATGATTGAGTGTTGAGCATTGCATTTTGCAGCAGGAGGCATGATTATAGTTCCTTACGAGAAGTTCTGTCTTGGGAGGAATGGTTTTGGTCACTCTGGGAACAAGAGATATGTTGGCAAATAAAAATTTCACTTTACTAGAGGGCTGCACCCGCTTCTCCTAGTCATCCTTTTCGGTATGTCAGAATATGGCGTAGAATGCGTGTGTGGGGATGTGTGTGTGTGTGTGTAGTTCTCAAACCAGCAAACTCACAATTACCCATTCGCCAGACTCTCACACACACACACACTTACATACAAACGTGTACACACACACTATCATCGCTGTAATTTCAAAATCCCGAGCTAAATCGATGTATTTTCATTTCAAGTAAATCTGAAAGAATATTGAAATTGCAGCAAACTTGCATATATTTCGAGAACGTTTTGTCATATTATGACATTAAAGAGCTCAAATAAAAGTCCGTGATATTCTCAGACAGTTTTTACAATAAAAAACAGGTCATCGCGATAACTTTCATGATCAGTGAGGGACTCTATTAAAAAACGTGAAAACTATGAGAAAAAAAGGTGGAAAATTCTAATTTTCTGGCTAATATTTTGAGCATGGCACGTCAGGATGCGGCTTGAAATAATATAAATAAAGGCTTGTTATGTCCTAAGTGTTATTAAATAATAATAATCTGGTGTAAACATCACCCGACTTTTCTTATCATATTAAGAATGGGAACGGGAACTGGTGACTCAAAAGTAACAGTTTTCTAAAAATCAATGTCAAATTTGAAATCAGCACCTCAAAATCATTGGAATTGATTTGTCATAACCCCCATCAACGATAAATAATAATGAAAAAAGATGGTCTAATGGGGACCCTAGAATATACTGGTAAATTGGGGCCGGGTTTCAAAAAGTTCAAGACAGGTATCAAAAAAATGATCTGAGTAAACTTCTTTTATTTTTTTATTCTAAGAAAATGTTGTTCTCTAAGTTTTTTTACTTTCCTTATCCTATAATAAAAATATTGTATTCTGCGAAAATTTGACCTACCCAATTTTTCACATTTCTGGACGAATCATAGCTTCAGGATACCAAAAAAATGGTTTTCAGCCATTGATCCGTGCGTCCGTGTGTGTGTGTGTGAACAGGATATCTCGAGAACGGTAAGAGCTAGACTTGAAATTTGGTATGGAAATTAATTTTATACACCAGACGAACCACGAAACTTTAGGTCAAAATCAGCCGCAGGGGAGCAAATATTAGCTGCAAACGCCACTTCTTTGAATTGGTTAAAAATATAATTTTTTTTAAGAACAATATTTTCTTAGATTAAAAAAATAATAGGGTCTATACTGATCATTTTTTTGATATCTTGAACTTTTTGGACCTTGGCCCTAGTTTAACAGTATTTGGACCCACTCTGACTAACTTTTTTATTATTCATCCTAGGGGTTATGACATATCAAATTCAATGATTTTGAAGTGCTGATTACAAATTTGGCATTGATTTTTAGCTATCTGTTACCGTTGAGTCACCAGTGGCGGAATTCGACTTCTTTTTTGGGGATAAGGAAAGTCTTGTGATGTTTACACCAGATTTTTTTGTATCTTTAACCGATTCAAAGAAACAGTCCTTGTGGTCGATTATTGCGGCCGCAGAATGCGGCCGATTTCGACCAAAAGTTTCGTGGTTCGTCTAATGCATAAAATTAATTTCCATACCAAAATTCAAGTCTCTAGCTCTTACCGTTCTCGTGATATCCTGTTCACACACACACATCAAATTTTCTACAAATACAATACTTTCCCCCATCTACGCGGTGAATAATAAAAAAGTTAGTTTAAGCGGGTCACCCTTAAAATACCGGTAAATTGGTGCCGGGTTCCAAAAAGTTCAAGATATCAAAAATATTATAGGATAAGGAAATTAAAAATATTGGTCAAAACGATATAATTCAATCTTGTTTTTTTCTGCGGTTTCGTTGGTCCAATTTCAATAATTTTGATGTCATTTATAAAGAATCACAACACACATGTTTTAACCAAGGAGTGCTAGATTTCCATTATTTGCACATGATTAGTAAGAAAAAAAAAAAATGTTGCAACTAAACTAAAGTTACAACTGATTTGCATGGCAAAAAACTTATTCATTCAAATTATCCTCTCCCAGGATGAGTAGGGTCGGGAATAGCCAGCACAACGTCCTATGTCATGATGAACATGCATATAATTTGAAACAGAGCGGTCAATACTTCTATTATTGTGACAATTGACATTCTGCTGACAATTCCCGACATTACTCAGGCTGGATGACAGTACCCATTCTTAGTAGGGTTGGGAATTAGCTAATAAGTCCATCAACATACTAAAAATCATCAACTTTTTATGTTTATCTAGGTTCAAGATTGCTTTTAAACTAAGAACATGGATACCCAGCCTATTAAGTCAGGAATACCAAGCAGAATATCCCAGACGGCACACAAGGTTACACAACCTTTATAGTCTCTGAATTTTCCTTGTAAAAATAACCTTTACTTCACAAGGTTTAAAAGAGTATAAAAAAAGTATGAAATAATAAGATTGCGGAAAACTTACTCAGGCAAGGTTTAGAAACACTTCGGAAAGGTTTTCACAATCTTTTATAAGAGGTTAATGTGGGTAGCTAGTACTATTCCCAGTAAATTCAGTATACAACCCCCATTTTTTTTTTATTAAAAAATAAATAAATCTGTTCTCTCTGAAAATGTGAGGCTGGCATATCTAGGCCCTACTCAGGCTGAGTGAGGTTAATGTGGGTAGCTGGTACTATTCCCAGTAAACTCAGAATAAAATCCCCATCCTCACTATCTCAAATCAAGACAGGGGTTAATCATGGATCTTCAACCAGCTACAATAATATCATAAAAAAATAATGTAAATTAAGAAGAAGTATTAGGTGCTGCAAAATTAGACAGTTTTTTACTTGTAATAAGTACAATTTTTACTATAATGTGTTAATAATTTTAAATTTTTAAAACAGTAGCTTACATTATTCAGGATTTGACTACTGCCCATAATCCAAAGACCTAGGTTCATTTTACTTCCGAGAAATTTCTAATATTAGATATCAGAAGTATTGTGTTCGTTTTTGTAAAAAAAATAATATATTTTTGCTCCGATTTCAATTTTCTTCATATTTCTGGACGTTTCATAACCTCCTGAGCAACTTTGGTTTTGTGTCCGTCTGTCGGTTCGTTGGTCTATCTGTCTGTTAAAACAATTCTTTGTAACGCGCAAATCTCGAAAACTGCTCAACGCATTTTGATGAAATTTTGCACACATATAGGAGACGTTCTGTAAATGGTCCCATTTTTAATTAATCAAATTCGTACTAGCGGTTCTGGGTGAAAGAGACCATGCGCCTGACCACTAACTTTTTACTTAAACGCTTATATCTCGTGAACGGTACAGCTTATTTTGATGAAATTTTGTTTGCCTATGGATATTATTGTTTTACATGGGCTATTTATAATGATTTTTTAATTAATTATAATTCAACTCTGATATTTAAGAAAATCCGAAATTTTGGACAAAAAAGTAAAAAAAATAAGGGATGACGACTTGCCGATACAGAATTTTTTGTGGAATCTGGAATGTAGAAAAAATGATTTTATACCATATAAAACAATTTTGAAGAAAATCGGTCCAGTTGTTTTGGAGATTCAAGTAATTTTGTATAAAATCTCAAAATTGGCACGTGTATACAATGTGAAACAATCACGAGGAAATATTGTGTCCATAATTGGCAGTGTTTTTTTGTTGTTGTGAAACATAATTCTGTTTCCTTTGAACATATGAGGCTGGCGTGTGTAGTTTTTATCAGGCTGGGTGAGGTTTTGAAACAGATAATACTGGTCCTTTTGAAAATGTACATAATAAAAAAATAATGGAAGAAAAGAAGAAATAAGTATTGCAAATTTTGACAGTTCCTTTTTTAAATAGAAGTACAATTTTTATTGTAATGTGTTTTGATTTTTTTTATTATTTAAAAATAGCAGTTTACATTATTCAGGATTTGACTTCCCTGTAATCCATAAATCCTTCAATGCCCAGTTGTTTTTTTTTTTTGTAAAGAAATTTCTTCTCTCTGAAAATGTGAGGCAGGCATATCGAGCCCTACTCAAGCTGGGTAAAGCTAATGTGGGTTGTTTTTTGTTTATTTTTGTAAAGAAATTTCTGTTCTCTCTGAAAATGTGAGGCTGGCATATCTTAAAATTATTATCTTTTTATCATGAAATTATGTTCAACATTCACAATTCCCAAGTGTTGAGAATCCATATGCCAGTCAAAGTGTACATAAACTTTTACCACTAATTGGAGATACTGAAAGTGTGAAATCTTTTAGAGCCAGTGTTGACGGCAAGTTGAATACACAATTTCTTGTAGGACCACCAAAGTTAAGCAATTTTCAATGAGGGAAGACTTTGGCCCAACCCAGGCTGGGTGAGGTTAATGTGGGTAGCAGGTTTGTGAGTTTCCTGCTAATGGAGGGTAAGACCTCGGTCATGACATGACCATGCAAGTGAGTTTAAACCCACTTTAAAACAAACAATAAAAAAAATCTTTCCAGAATGAGACTGTTCTTTATTTTACAAAGCTTTGTTTTGAAAGTCTTACTTTCCTTTTACCACTATTCTATGGTTATTTAATTACCTATATGTATAGATTTAGATTTATTAAGTCCACTGGGCTTAATTTATCTGCTGATTCTATGTATTATATTCTGCTGATTCTATATATTATGTTCTGTTTGTTTCATGTTTTCGTTTGTTACATATTTTTGCTTTCATTTTTTTACCATGAAAATGGAAAAATATAAAACTGAGAAACACAAGTTGTCTTCTTGTTTATTAATGTTAGCATTTCATCAACAGCTTTTCATCATTCTTGACCAAGTTGTCTTGAAATTGAATATGTTTCATCATATCCAAATTAATTTTAAAAATTTCCTGGGCCTACTGTGAAATCACAATTTTCCCGGGCAATGGCGGCGGTATGGAATTGAATATGGAGCCCCTTCAAATTACTTAGAAGGTATGCAATTTCCAAAACCTTCTCAAGATAAGGTTTATAAAATACCCAGGAGAGGAAATAGTAAAGTGTTTTTAAAATGTTAAGCATTGTCAAAATAAGCTTTACAAAATGTTTGAATCTTGTCAAAATAAGTGTTATTAAAATATTTTTAAACACTTTCTGTGCTGTCTGGGTAGTTAGCACATCACATTAAACGTGATTATCCTTGAGTTATACTTGACGCCTCACAACTGAAAGGCTTCTCACCAGTGTGAGTCCTCATGTGTTTAGATAAATTACCTAATTCAGAAAAAGATTTTCTACAAATTTTACAACTGAAAGGTTTCACACCAGTGTGAGTGCTCATGTGAACTATTAACGTACTAGATTGCGTGAAAGATTTCCTACAAACCTCACAACTGAAAGGCTTCTCACCAGTGTGAGTCCTCCTGTGAACAATTAAAGCATGAGATCGAGTAAAAGATTCTCTGCAAACCTCACAACTGAAAGGCTTCTCACCAGTGTGAGTCCTCCTATGAACCATTAATGCATGTGATCGAGTAAAAGATTTTCTACAAACTGTACACCTGAAAGGCTTCTCACCAGTGTGAGTCCTCATGTGTTGAATTAAAATACTTGAATGAGAAAAAGATTTTCTACAAACCTCGCAACTGAAAGACTTCTCACCAGTGTGAGTTCTCATGTGTGTAGTTAAAGTACCTGATTTATTGAAAGATTTACTACAAACCTCGCAACTGAAAGGCTTCTCACCAGTGTGAGTCCTCATGTGTTGAAGTAAATGACTTGAATGAGAATAAGATTTCCTACAAACTTTACACATGAAAGGCTTCTCACCAGTGTGAGTCCTCGTGTGTCTAGTTAATAAACCTGATTCAGAAAAAGATTTTCTACAAACCTCACAACTGAAAGGCTTTTCACCAGTGTGAGTCCTCATGTGAACTGTTAAAGTACTAGATTGTGTGAAAGATTTTCTACAAACCTCACAACTGAAAGGCTTTTTACCAGTGTGAGTCCTCATGTGAACTGTTAAAGTACTAGATTGTGTGAAAGATTTCCTACAAACCTCACAACTGAAAGGCTTCTCACCAGTGTGAGTTCTCCTGTGAACTTTTAAAATACTAGAGCTAGTGAAAGCT
Organism: Bactericera cockerelli; assembly: GCA_024516035.1. Classification (NCBI taxonomy): domain Eukaryota; kingdom Metazoa; phylum Arthropoda; class Insecta; order Hemiptera; family Triozidae; genus Bactericera; species Bactericera cockerelli. Next base: position 19,464,435 of record CM044966.1, read on the forward strand.
TTTCTACAAACCTCACAACTGAAAGGCCTTTCTATTAATAGTTCAGCATCATGAAGGGTGTTTGATGCAACTTGTTCTATAAGTCTACTGTCCTGTAGCTCACTTTTATCTATATGAAGTTCAGTCCCATGATGTGCGTTTGTAAGGAGGTTCATCTGTAGATATCATATGTTTAAATGTTCTGTGGCTCACATTTAATATTATCTATAAGAATTTCAGTCTCATGAAGTGTGTGTAAAAGAGTAGCATTTGTAGTTTTTATATAAACACTGTCCTGTGGCTCACATTTAATATTCTCTCTAAGAATTTCATTCTCATGAAGTGTATTTGAAAGACCAGAATCTGTCATTTTTATATAAACACTGTCCTGTGGCTCACATTTAATATTATCTGTATGGAAGGCAGTCACATGAAGTGTGCTTGAAGGTGATTCATCTGAAGATTTTATATGTTCACTGTCCTGTGGCCCACATTTCATATTATCTTTATGGAATGTAGACTCATGAAGGGTGTTTGAAGTAGATTGATATGAAGCTTTTATATGTTCACTGTCCTGTGGCACACTTTTAATATCCTCCAACACTGCTTCTCTATTGCATGGACAAGGTGACACTGTGCAAAGCTTGTAATCTTCAGTAGTGTTTGTTTCTTTACTGTAGTCTACTTTGGCAATTATACATCCAGTTTTGTTGCAAAACCTGGCGTGTTTCATTACATATTTTAGTGAAGGCAACATAAGTCTACACATCACACAAGTAAACCAGGTCTTATCAAGATGTTTGTTCTCTTCATGATTGAGTGTTGAGCATTGCCCTTTGCAGCAGGAGGCATGATTATAGTTCCTTACGAGAAGTTCTGTCTTGGGAGGAATGGTTTTGGTCACTCTGGGAACAAGAGATATGTTGGAAAATAAAAATTTCACTTTACTATAGGGGTTACACCCGCTTCTCCTAGTCACCCTTTTCGGTATGTCAGAATATGGCGTAGAATGCGTGTGTGGGGATTAGACTGGTTTTATCTCATAAGAGTAAGAAAAAAATGTCAGAATTTTTACAACGCTCAGCCAGAAATGAGTTCGGCTTTTGCAGAAATTCAGATAGACAAAATTTCAAGGCAATCAGAGTACGTTAACAGGACCCGCTCTGGCCTCAAAGTTTGCAAATTTGCCAAATTTTCGAGGTTGAGCTGACGGCCATAACTCGAGAACGAAAAATCATACGTGCTCTAAAGATCTATCAAATTTTTCATAATTGAGTGTTGAGTAAGCGCCACTTCTTTGAATTGGTCAAAGATACAATTACTTCCGAGAAATTTCTAATATTAGAAATCAGAAGTATTGTGTTCGTTTTTGTAAAAAAAAATATTTTTTGCTCCGATTTCAATTTTCTCCTGAGCAAATTTGGTTTTGTGTTCGTCTGTCGGTCTGTTAAAAGTATTCCTTGTAACGCGCAAATCTCGGAAACTACTCGACGGATTTTGATGAAATTTTGCACACATATAGGAGACATTCTGTAGATGGTCCCATTTTAAATTCATCAAATTCGTACTAGCGGTTCTGGGTGAAAGAGACCATGCGCCTGACCACTAACTTTTTACTTAAACGCTTATATCTCGTGAACGGTACACTCGATTTTGATGAAATTTTGTATGTATTTGCATATTATTGTTTTAGATAGGCTATTTATATTTATTTTTTAATTAATTATAAAATCTGAAATTTCTGACAAAAAAGTCAAAAAATAAGGACCACGACTTGCCGGTACAGAATTTTTTGTGGGATTTAGAAAAACGGTATTCTACCATATAAAACAAATTTGAAGAAAATCGGTTCAGACGTTTTGAATTTACATGTAATTTTGTATAAAATCTCAAAATTGGCACGTGCATACAATGTAAATCAATCACGAGGAAGTATTGTGTCCATAATTGGCACTAATTGGCAGTGTTTTATTTTAGAACAACATTTTCTTAGATTAAAAAAAATAATACGTGTCTATACTGATCATTTTTTTTTTTGTTGATATCTTGAACTTTTTGGACCTTGGCCCCAATTTACCAACCAGTATTTGGACCCACCCGCTTTAACTAACTTTTTTATTATTCATCCTAGGGGTTGTGACATATCAAATTCAATGATTTTGAAGTGCTGATTACAAATTTGGCATTGATTTTTAACTATCTGTTACCGTTGAGTCACCAGTGGCACAATTCGACTTATTTTTGGGGATAAGGAAAGTCTTGTGAAGTTTACAACAGTTAATTTGTATCTGTAACCGATTCAAAGAAACAGTCCTTGTGGTCGATTATTGCGGCCCTGCAGCCGCAGACTGCGGCCGATTTCAACCAAAAGTTTCGTGGTTCGTCTTTTGCATAAAATTAATTTCCATACCAAAATTCAAGTCTCTAGCTCTTACCGTTCTCGTGATATCCTGTTCACACACACACACACCTGAAATTTTCGACGAATAAAATACTTTCCTTATTATAGGATAAGGAAAGTAAAAAGTCTGGTGTAAACATCACACGACATTCCTTATCATAATAGGAATGGGACAGGACCAAAAGCCACTGGTGGCTCAAAGGTAACAGTTAGCTAAAAATCAAAGCCAAATTCGTAATCAGCTCCTCAAAATCATTGGCTTTTGATATGTTGAAACCCCCATCTACGGTGAATAACAAAAAAGTTAGTCCAAGTGGGTCCCCCACAAAATACCGGTAAATTGGGGCCGGGTTCCAAAAAGTTAACCAATTCAAAAGAGCGGCGCCTGCGGCAATATTAGAGGCCCTGCGGCCGCATTCAGCGGCCGATTTCAACCTAAATATATCATTAATTTCCATACCAAATTTCAAGTCTCTAGCTTTTACCGTACTCGAGATATCCTGTTTACACACACACAGACGGACACACGGACCAATGGCTGAAAACAACTTTTTTGGTATCCTGAGGCAATAATTCGTCCAGAAATTTAAAAAAGAATGCGGCCGATTTCAACCTAAATATATCATTAATTTGCATACCAAATTTCAAGTCTCTAGCTTTTACCGTACTCGAGATATCCTGTTTACACACACACAGATGGACACACGGACCAATGGCTGAAAACAACTTTTTTGGTATCCTGAGGCAATGATTCGTCCAGAAATTTAAAAAACTGGGTACGTCAAATTTTTGACAAATACAATACTTTCCTTATGATAGGATAAGGAAAGTAAAAATATAGGTCAGAACGATATATTTCAAGTTCCAGGGTAAAGACGAGCTTTAAATCGGACCCTTCCTCATGGCAATTCTTGAGTAAGGTCATAATTAAGGACCTTGAAAATTTTCGGCCTTTACTGAAATCGTAAAGAAATTTTATTTGAGGTAATCACTTATCAATATTTCCAACTAAATAAAAATCCTATTCATATAGGTCATGATTTCCAAAAATAACTGTAATTTTGTCATGTGTGTTTCACCTTCTCTGACCCATCTCATACGTGTTAAGAAACACAACAGACATGTTTTAGCCAAGGAGTGCTAGATTTCTATGACTTACACATGTTTAGTAGAAGAAAAAAAATGTTGCAACCAAACTAAAGGTACAACTGATTTGCATGGTGAAATTTTTATTCATTCAAATTATCCTCCCCCAGCATGAGTAGGGTCGGGAATAGCCAGCACAACGTCCCATGCCATGATGACCACTGATATATTTTGAAACAGAGCAGTCAATATTTATGTTATTGTGACAGTTGACAATCTGCTGACAATTCCCGACTTTACTAGGCTGGATGACAGTACCAATTCTTAGTAGGTTTGGGCATTATCTATTAGGTCTATCAACATAATAAATATCATCGATTTTTTATTTTCATCTAGGTTCAAGATTGCTTTAAAATTAAGTATATAATCTAAGATACCCAACCTAATTAGAGTTGGGAATACCCAGCAGAACATCTATAGTCATGGAAACATAATGGAAACTGGGGGAGGATAATTTGAGTGACTAGGTCTTTTGCCATAAGAATTTTTAATAAAATCCCCATCATTATATGACCATGTACTTATAGGAAACATTGAATGCAAAGAAAATCAAAAATTAAAGAATTTTCGTATGTTGATGGATTTTTGACATATCTTGTACTACCATCTCAATTTTAAATAAAATCCCCGTCATTATATGACCATGTAATTGAAGACAACGTTGAATGAAATTAAATCAAAAATTAAAGAATTTCAGTATGTTGATGGATTTTTGACAAATCTTTTACTACCATCTCATCAGTTTAGTCACCAGTGGTTAAATTTGTGGCAGATTCACCTTTCATAAGAGAAAAGTACTGCTCGGTATGAATACTAATGCTTACATGAAAAACAGACATCCACTATAATGGAAAGCCAATAAGTTTTCTTCTTTGTCCTTGGCAAAGTTTAAATGTTGAGTCCAATTTAATGTTATAAGATTATCAACATCTGGTTTGGATTCCAAGTCTTCAGTTTTGATGTTTGATGTGTACACAGTATTTTGATTGCAATGTTCATTACAGGTACCTGTAAAATAGTAATTGTAAAATTCATGTTCAATTCAAGTGAACTGTTTATGTTTACATTTATACGGGTTCAACCTAACCTAAGCCCTTCACCCAAGCTGGCTAATGAAACACAACATTTCGACTGTCAACTGTTTGTTGGTTAGAATGGTTGGGTGAGGGTTAGACAGGATTGCTGGGTGACCTGGCCCACACGCCTGCGCTAATTTCAACCTAACCTAAGCCCGTCACTCAAGCTATTCTAGCCAAATAACAAAACACATCTGTTAGACTGATAAATCATTTATGAAAATTTCACTTTGTTACTTTTTCTGAAAATATTTGTGGTTGTCTTAGCTGTATTTGTTTCCTTTTTCCTCTTTCTTTCATTTTTGAGTTTCTCTTTCTCCTCTGTTTCTTTGTTTTAGTGTTCAGCTGTTGAAAAATGGTGGAAGTTGTTCTTAGAATTCACAATAGAGATTCATTTTTTATCAAATTTAAAATAATTTAAAGTGTTAATTTCTGGTTTCTCCAGTGTGAAATCATTTCCTTATAAGATTCTAGGTATTCTGTGAAAGTTTCATAAAAATCCGTCAAAAACAGATGTTCAACAAGATCACAATGGACCCGTTGTTTCTCAGGTGTTTTTCAAAGTGAAATCTGATAGTATGATCATAGCATGGATAATATACAAAGGAGTAGAATATTTCTCATGGTCTGTCTCAATATGAACTGTTTATGTTTACATGATTATTGGGTTAGAAATTTTGTGAGGGACGAGGAGAGGAGACTCCTTTGCGATACTAGCACTAAGGATGCCATGATGCAGGCTGCTGGGGGGTGGATTCCACACTTCTTATTTCTACATGCTATGGTATGATATTCAGGACTAGTAAAATTTCCAAGGCTACATTGAAAACAGGGCTGGAGACCAGAAAATTCTAGGGTTTAAAAAAAAACATACTTCAACACATCTACCTTAGATTCTAAATTAAAAAATATGTACCTTTGAAGAAACCAAGAACTGTATTGGCTTCAATAAGAGAGGAGCTCCAGACTCCAGGTGTTGTGCTACATCCACTTGTTATCATGATGGTGCAGAAGTCTTTAGATAGTTTGTCTGATAGAACTTGAGAATAAGTAATAACAGATCATTGAGATATAATATTATAATCAAGATATCACACCTAGTTCAGTATTTTAATAATCAAATTCAAATTTCTAACATATACATACTTAACTCTCTGAACTGGCTTTCCTAAATTACAAAACTTGTGCCACTGCCGCCATTTGTCGAAAAACATGTGAGGTTCTCAGCCAAGGAGGTTAATACCTCAGTGGCCTAGAGCAATAGTGAAATGGCCTAAATGTGCGTCATGTTGAAATTAGGCTAAATCTAGCCTTGGAGAAAATTCTTCTAAGTTTGAGGTGTCTCGCGTTATCTTTCTAGGTATATTAATTTAATGTTTTCAACACGATTTAAAAACAATTAATAGATGTAGAACTCCCAATGCTCTCTGGGCAAGTTATGTGAAGTTTCTTTAAGAAAAATGGCAGACACCTAAGGTTTGTCTTGAGGGAGAGCACGATGGTATTTTGGAAAATTAGCGTCTCCCCTTTTTTCAATTAACGGAAACTGTATTGATTAATATAATTAATAATAATTTAATTTTAGTGGTTAGGGCAGAATCATAAAACATAACCATTTTGATGTTTTTTTTTTGCCTATAATACCGCCACTGGACGCTGCTTCACATCAAAGCAGCTACTTATTTTCGAGGTATGAGTGGACTCCGAACATCAAGTTACAGAGCAGAGAAATTGCTGCTCCACTGGCGCTCGAAGCCAGGTCAAGTCACCATGCCTATTTTTGTGACTACTATTTTTGAACGTTAAAAAAGTTTTTTTTTTTTTGAATGGTGAAAACGTCAATTGAATAACGGAGAACGTAGGACTCGAAAATTTGAGCGCATGTGCAGAAATAAGTTGTCGTCAATTCACGTCAAAAGTTGAACTAGCACAAACTCTCTAATATTACTTGAAATAATTGAAGCTGAAAACACAGCCGTATTATTATTTTATAAGGTTTTTTAGGGCTAATTAAATAGACAAAATCGAGTTCTGAAGTGATGACTTAGAACTAATTTTCCTAACCTAAGGACGAAAGTAATAAACGTTTTTGTAATGCCTCCGTGGCGTTAATAAATCTAATATATAAATCTTTATCAGGAGGACAAAGTAATGTCCTCCTGATAAAGTATAAAATATAGAAATGATAAACTAGTTTGAATAATAAAGAAATAACAAAGCAGAGAAAATACTAACTAAAGGGCGTGGCCTGCGTATTGGTTATTCCTAACTAATCTTTGATTAGTTAAAGATAAAGATACAACAAATATGATTTTTTTAATCTAGTAGATGTTTACTTCTCTAATTTAAGACGTGAAATTATATTATTATCCTCCTGTGATTTCTCAAAATATATTTCTAATGTTAAGGGCCAGTTACAGAAGAAAGCGAAGATTTTTTTTTCTCACATTTATAAGTTATAAGAAAAAAAAAAAAAAGACACTCACGTTTATACAGGGTGGACCAAAAAAACGTTTACACCCGTTAATGGTAGATTACTGACGACATTTCTAGGACGAATCTGCAATCCGTTTTTTCGGATTCGCCTTTATAACTGCACAAAGTGATTTTTTGCAACTTTCTGAAAAAGTCCGATTTTGGCTTATTCTTCAGGTCAGAACTTTTTTCCTGTTTAAGATGAGTTGGTTCTAAACATTTCTGCAGAAAGCCAACAAAATTTCGATGTTTCTAGCTACACTACTTTGTTTTTTACGGTTTGGTTTGGCATCTTTTTTGACACCTGAATAGAAAAAAAAATTCTCATGTAAATTTTTTACTCTTTGAAACACTCAAGATTTGCCCGAGCAAATTTTGGCACAGACATGGGCAAGTTTGATAAAAGTTGGCGGCCAACCCAAGGATGCTAAAAAATAATTTTACGATTTTTTATCACGTGATCTTCTGGATAAACAAACCAGGTAAGTCTCAAAAAATTATGTTCAAAATCTTAAAAGTGTAGACCGTGTAGGGTCGTCTTGTACTCAAAGAGTAATTAGCTATTTATGTCTGATAATTATTTTCCTTGGAATTAATTAAAGGCCAGTCAAATGAATGATTGTTTGTTTCTCGATGATAGTTTTCAAGCATATTTTTCTGCATTCTATGAAATATTATCTTTAAACTTCTTGAGTTTTTTTAGTACAAGTTACATTATTATAATTCGGATGCTGAAATGGCAGATACGTTGCCAACAGGAACATCAAACACCTCGGCCGAGGTGTGAAGAACGCCTATACAAAGAAAGAGACAGCCCGGTAGAGTGTAAGGTCAAACACCTCGGCCGAGGTGTGAAGAACGCCTATACAAAGAAAGAGACAGCCCGGTAGAGTGTAAGGTTACGGAAAACATAGTTCCCATGCATTTCATGTACTTTCAGCCAGCGAAAAGTGCAACATGAATTTCAAAAATCGCGATTTTTATTGCAGAAATGGGCTCTACGTTGAAAAATAAGTTGATTTGACTCTTTGTTTGACTTCCTAGGCCACCGGGAACCCTATTTTCGAGACCCCCCAACAATCGTGAAAGACATGAAAAGATTCATAATTTTTTTTTTTTTTTTTTCTGTTTTTTTTCATACGGATCCTTTGAGACCCGACTTCGTGTCTTTAACTTGGCACTGAAGATTAAGTGAGGTGTCTAAAGTGATCAAGATATAATGGAGATGAGCCCGGACCAAAAAAAAATTCTAAATTATAAGCGGGCGGCCCATTTGGGCGGCCTCGGGTTTTGGGAGCCCAAATCGGGAATTGAAGGATAATACTAATCTTAAGTGGTATCAAATGAAAGATCTTGATGAGCAGATACCAAATTTATTGATTTTATTCCTTCATCCGGTCCACTGGGTGGCACCTGGTGGCCTTTTCATTTTCTTTGGCGGGTAGGTACCTTCGAATCCTTCCTTAGCTTAGTGGTCAGATCTTGGCCAGTATGTATTTTTCGAGATGACCTCGCTCTCTCTCTGCAAAATTTTAATGTTTAATTTTCCAAGTATTAATTTAGTTCATTTTCCGTCCGTTTCTTTAGAAGATAACTTTGTCTATTGGTAGCATGATCGACCTGCCACCCAGTCAGCATGGGTTCGAATCCTGGCGGGGACGAAATTTTTTAGCTCTATATTTTCAATTTGGGCTTAACGTTGTTTTATTCTTCCGATCTTTATATTTGATCTTCATGACGACCCTATTACCCTCGCGAGGAAAATTTTAGTAGTTGCAGAATTGGGCAATGACCTGTGGCGGCATTACGAGATAGATTTTGGACAATCATGGTTGGATGGTTATAAAATATGATGAATTAGCTCTCATAATGTCGATGCTACTCACTAAAAGTTGTGACAAAGTAGTGACTTTGACCAAGTGGGTAGCATACTAGGCTTGCACGCACGATGACTTGGGTTTGATCTCCTTCAGGGAAGTTTTTTTTTCTCTGTCCATTATGTCCGGGGTACACTCATACCTCGTGAGGTATTGATAAGGGACGTCACCACCGAGTTCTCTCCCGCTCATGGTTTTATCAACACCAAATTGTCTCCCGTCGCGTCGCTTGCATTTTTACCTGATTTTATACCTACATAGTTTAGGCCTAGCATAAAAATTATAATCGAAACACCTAGGAATCATTGATATAGACCTGAGGCATGACCTTCTATGTATTTTTCCTAACCCTATGATAAACCCAAGGCATGGCCTATATATTTACCTAACCCTACTATAAACCCGAGGCATCGCCTTCTATGTATTATCCCTAACCCTACTATATTCCTGAGGCATGGCCTTCTATGTATTTTACCTAACTCTACTATACACTGAAGGCATTGCCTTTCATTAGTTAGAGATTTAAGAGATTTCCTTATAGAAGGCCGATTCTTATATAAAAATGATAATTTTATAGTTTTCATTTTCTTAAATACCTAATGTAAAAAAGCATGGTCTTATTTCCGGGAGAGATACTCGTGGTGACCCCTGCAACAAGCCGGAGAGAATTCGGGTAAGAAAAGGTCAATGGGAGAGAACTCATTACCTCACCTTGATAAGGTGATTACAAATTAATTTCTTTGGGATTTGTAAATCCAAGTGTTTTAGTGTCCCTCATAGGAGGCTCCGAGGTCTATTTAGCATTGAAAGATAAACCTAATCATGTTGAGTATAGGATCAAAAGGTCTTGCATTGCAAATTTATATATTATTTACTCACTTTAGGGACTCAGGGGGCCAAATCTGTGATCCAAATACATATTGACCTTAGAACAATTAAATACGTACTGCTAAAACTATATCTTAAAAAAAAGACAACATGGTACATTCACATTTTCCCAGCTTATTTATTTTTGTTATTCATAATGTTTCAGTAGTGAATGAACCTACACTGAGCGTCAAAATTAGAGGAACGCTAAAATGATCTTGAATATTTTCGAGGCAGATTTACTTAGGAACCTATTTTCTTTTCAGGTTAACTAGAAATATAAATGCTAACAAGGAACAAGACAAAAAATTCATAAACATAACAAGAGAGGATTCATTTATTGGTACATTTAGAACAATCTCGAAAAACTGCCTAAAATGGAAGATTAAAAAATGCTGATTTTTGGAAATATTCAATTTTCCTTACACTTTTGCTACCTAAATGACTCGTATTGCCCCCCGCAGCATTATGTAGGGCCGTTAATCTCCTTGGCATACTTGGGATAAGCTTATCAACATAAGCTTGGCTCATCCGGTCCCATTCTTCGACCACGGCCCTTTTGAGCTCCGCCAGAGTATTCGGTTGGTTTGTTCTTGCTCGAATCATTTTATTGAGATAGTCCAATACACGCTCAATGAGATTCATGTCTGGTGAGCGAGGTGTATGGTCCAGAACTTCTAATCCAGCCTCCTCAAGGAAACTGGATACTAAAGCTGCCGTATGTGGTCGAGCGTTGTCATGCGTGAGGGTGAAGCCATCTCCAATGAATGACATGAACGGGAGCACTAAATCTTGCAAAATCTCCGACACGTATCGTTGAGAGGTCAGGGCGCCCCCTCTATGATATACAGTGTGTTACGGCCCCCTAGAGTAATGCCCCCCATACCATGATTGAGCCGCCACCATGTTGCTCCGTTCCTACCATGGTACACTGCGCGTACCTCTCATTAGGCTTTCTCAGGGTCTGACCCTCTTGTTATCAGACTTAAGAGCCAACCTACACTCATCTGTAAACAATACTTTGCTCCACTGACGGACTGACCACCTTCTGTAGTTCTGGACATATGCGCGCCTCTTCACTTTGTGCTGAAAACTGAGAAGTGGGGTTCGCTTGGCTCGATGACACTTTATAGTGTGCTCGTGGAGTCTTATTGACACAGTAGCAGTGGAAACCCTAACACCCCGGGTGCGTTGGACCTCCGCACGCACCCCTGTTGTGCCTTGGAACCGATTTCTCAGGGCCGTGAGGTCCATGAAGTGGTCGTCGCGTGGTGTTGTGGAGCGTTTTCGACCTTGCCCGCGTCTTCTTTTCTACTGACCAGTCTCCCTGTAACGTTTCACCACACGAAGAACCACGGATTTTGAGACACCGAGAGAATTTCCTACTCTGGCATAACTCTAGCCCCCGCCAGTCAATGCCACTGCTCTTGACACTTCCACTCCACTAAGATCATTCATTGTTAATGAAAAACGATAATTAAACATCTTAACAACTCATTAAAAAAGAGAAACGTAATCACTTTGACCCAAGGTAACGGAATCATGGATTTTCGATAAATGACCCCAACACATGAAGTTACTCAAAAGTGTACATTTTCGAGTTACCTATAGTAAACTATTTTTACTCTCTACGAGCTTGATAATTGTGTATCTTTCTCCTCATAAGCGATAGTCAATCATATTTGTCAATATTATTGATCAAGAAGAGGTTCCCAAAAGGAAGACAGTCCTTAAAATTAGAGATCATTTTAGCGTTCCTCTAATTTTGACGCTCAGTGTATATTTTCGTACAAAAAGAACTGATATCCCCCCAAAAACACCACTTCGTGGTTAAAAAAAGAAGAACGCTTCACTCAAAAGAATGATTATAATTAGCTAAAAATAAATGATATCAAATTGAGAACACCTTACCCCCTCTCTTTCTATACAGGGTGTAACAGACTAAATGTAAAATCTCTTAAGGGTGGTAGTATAGATCATTTCCAACCATTAATGTTCTATAACACTTTTGATTTAACTCAGTGGTTCTCGAGATATTATTTTTTTGAATTATTTTTACAAGTCCCCTGCCGCTCGACAAAGAATGGCATCTAACTCCGTAAATACAGTAGATGAAGCAATAGATTTAACTTTTTCCGTAAGATAACAATATTTCACTATTATTTAGACTAGATTTATTCTTAAAAAGTGCACACGTACTGAAAAAAATCGGCAGCAGCGGAAAATTTATCGCGAACATGAAATCCACCTGAAACTTCAGCCGCCATTTTCTCAAAATACTGCCCTCATAAAGTATTGGTTTCATTTATGTAAAAACTTGCTTGAAGTCTTATCTTTCAGAAAGTATGACACACTTGATATAAAACTTTAATTTTTTATTGAAACCAAGAGAAATAAAAAAAAGTCAGTCAGTACTACTAACTGTACCTATACTAATAGGCTACCATCCTACTTTTACCTAGGGAACTAATTTTTTTCTTCAATTTGACAAATTATGGTTGCCATTTATTTTCCAACGGCCCAAAAGTTTGCCTCAGTAGACTCTTAACTTAGAGGTCACTGGTTCGAGTCTCAAGTGTGGGAAATTAGTATGTACGTATCCATGTATGATACTTTTAGCTGTGGTGCTTCAGAAATCAATATTAATCGTAATTGTTCATTTGTTCATAAGAGGAAAGGGTCTCAATGATAAAATGGTTTGAATGAAATGAAACATAACAATGTACCTACATAGTTAACACCCACAGTTAAAGGTGGTACGATAAATACTGAACATTCATAGGTTGGTACATAAAGGTACAAATTATTATGTTAGTAGGTACCGAATTTTAATAAAACACATGGAATACTAAAATATTAAGGTCAATTAGTAGTCACCGTGGCAGAGTGAGTTAGCGTGCTAGGCGTTGCACGCATGGTGACCTGGGTTCGATCCCCAGCGGGACAGGAGTTTTTCTGCTCTGTACTTGGATGTTCGGGGTCCACTCATACCTCGTGAGGAAAAATGAGTAGTTACTTGTATGAGTAACGACCAGTGGCGGCATTACCAGAGTAAAAAGAAATTAATGTAATAGAATAATTCGAAAAGTAAAGGAGGCTCTTAGTAATGCTGCGCTACCCACAAACAATGTGAAGAGGATTTGTGCTTCACCACAAATAAAACCATACATACATACTAAAATATTAAGGTCAATTAATCACGATCGTGGTGTCACAATAGCTCAAACTCGTCTTACTAAATATTTGCTATACTTGAGACTCGAACCAGTGACCTCCAAGTTAAGAGTCCGCAGCCTTATCAATGAATCGACTGAGGCTAATTTTTTGGGCCGTTGGAAAGTAAATGACAACCATAATTTGTCAAACTGAAGAAAAAAATTAGTTCCCTAGGTAAAAGTAGGATGGTAGCCTAGTAGGTACAGTTAGTAGTACTGACTGACTTTTTTTTTAGTTTCTCTTGGTTTCAATAAAAAATTAAAGTTTTATATCAAGTGTGTCATATTTTCTGAAAGATAAGACTTCAAGCAAGTTTTTACATAAATGAAACCAATACTTTATGAGGGCAGTATTTTGAGAAAATCGCGGCTGAAGTTTCAGGTGGATTTCATGTTCGCGATAAATTTTCCGCTGCTGCCGATTTTTTTCAGTACGTGTGCACTTTTGAAGAATAAATCTAGTCTAAATAATAGTGAAATATTGTTATCTTATGGAAAAAGTTAAATCTATTGCTTCATCTACTGTATTTACGGAGTTAGATGCCATTCTTTGTCGAGCGGCAGGGGACTTGTAAAAATAATTCAAAAAAATAATATCTCGAGAACCACTGAGTTAAATCAAAAGTGTTATAGAACATTAATGGTTGGAAATGATCTATACTACCACCTCTTAAGAGATTTTACATTTAGTCTGTTACACCCTGTATATCTCTGCACTCCTCTCTGAATTTATTCCTCTTATGTTTATCTTTCTTTATCCTTTCAAGGGTCATCCCAAACTTGTTTTCTCTTTAAATTTACTTGTTGCACGGCAATAAAAAATGGCGGTCGCGGTGTAATTTTCTCGATTCAAATCAAATAAGTTCAGAAAAATCATACTCCGACCGCCATTTTTTATTGCCGTGCAACAAGTAAATTTAAAGAGAAATCAAGTTTGGGATGACCCCTAGAAAGGATAAAGAAAGATAAACATAAGAGGAATAAATTCAGAGAGGAGTGCAGAGATATATAGAAAGAGAGGGGGTAAGGTGTTCTCAATTTGATATCATTTATTTTTAGCTAATTATAATCATTCTTTTGAGTGAAGCGTTCTTCTTTTTTTAACCACGAAGTGGTGTTTTTGGGGGGATTTGGGATCACGTGAAAAACATAGTTTACGAAATCTGGTAGCAAGAATCCTGTTGGCATTCGATGACCTGACAGAAAAACCTGGAATCTTCCGCAACATTCGACGGAACATGATGAAGAGGTTCAACCTTTGCATCCAGGAAGGTGGACGCCACTTCCAACAGTTCCTCTAAGGGAATTGAGAAGGGGGGAGAGAGAGAGAGAGAGAGAGAGAGACAGAGGCAAAGAGCGAAAGAGAGAGAGAGAGAGAGAGAAAGGCAAGAATAATAATAATAATAAATTTATTCGTTTTTTCAATAATCATCATTGTTAAAAGTTCCGTTAAGTACATTTGTACTTTTCGGGAGTTAGAGGGACAGTTCTGAGTTAGAACTAAGATACAAAAGTCACCATTGGTTTCAAAAATTTGTGTGAGGAGAATCCATAGTGTGTAGGTACTATGGCTAAATAAAAAATGGCAAGAGTCTTTTTTATTTTGAAGTCATGAATTTTTGCTGGCTCTGGCGTTCGGACCGGGTGGACTAGCTTACCACTGAGCTAATCGTGCACGTCTAATCGTTTCTCATTGAACATACTAACACAAAATGTTTTTTTTAAATACCTTTTTGTTTATATCAAAATAGTATAAAACATTATAAAGACTGCAAAAGTTTATTAATTTTACAAAATATTATCTTGTTTTTTTCAAGACTTCTATTAAGAGTTGGCAATCGGTAAATATTTGTTATTTAATTAGTATTGTTTATGATAGAAGAACCTACCTACATATTTACCTGGATTTATTTCATAAACTCTATTTTCGTTTGGAAAATTCGCTAGTTTTTTTTCTCTCGTAGGGAAGCATAAGAAAAACCATCCTTACATTATGTGTATTGTGATACCAATAGTATCTGATATAACTCAATTTACAGATGGTATTACCCCCAAAAAAAACCATAAGTTGTTGGTGTTACAACAGGTCAGATACAGGTATGAATAAAATATTCCATCAGATTTTTTGGATAATTAAAATAATATTGATCGTCGAGAATTGAACCTCGGTCATGCGACTAACACTCTCAGCACTACCACATCTAGCTAACATCACTGACAATCTCAGAGGCACGAAATTTATCATTTGAGTTTTCCTAAACTGCCAGATGAAGGCATGTGAGACCGCGGTATTCAAAAAAAGCAATGTAAACAATTTTTGTAAACAATACAAGACGCCCTTACACAGTCTACAGCTAGAAAACTCTTAGGATTTTTGAAGAGTTTTTGGCAAACATCTAATAATTTTTCCCAGAAGATCACGTGATAAAAAATCGTAAAATTATTTTTTAGCATCTTCGCGGCGGCCGCCAACTTTTATCAAACTTGCCCATGTCTGTGCCAAAATTTGTTCGGACAAATGTCGAGTGTTTTATTTAGTAAAAAAGTTTTTTTGGGTGTTTTTTTTTTCTATTCAGGTGTAAAAAAATATGACAAACCAAATCGTAAAAAAACAAAGTAGTGTAGCTAGAAACATCGAAATTTTGTTGGCTTTCTGCAGAAATGTTCATAACCAACTCATCTTAAACAGGAAAAAAGTACTGACCTGAAGAATAAACCAAAGTCGGACTTTTTCGGAAACTTGCAAAAAATCACTTTGTGCAGTTACGAAGGCGAATCCGAAAAAACGGATTGCAGATCCGGCCTGGAAATGTCGGCAGTAATCTACCATTAACGGGTGTAAACGTTTTTTTGGTCCACCCTGTATTTATTTATTGAAAAAAAATTGACAAAAAAATGGTAGATGATCAGTAAGTTTTGTAGCCCAAAAAATATTTATTGATGGTACATTGATTTACAACACAAAGAAAAATGGATTTAAAAACATAAAAATAAAACTTATGATAAAATATTTTGAGAAAAAAAAATTACATTAATGTCCTAACTAAGAGGCGAGGTTTATCCTTGCAGCAATCACTTCCACCCAACCCTTCACATTTATTTGCTTGTAAAGAAATATCAACCCTGTACCTAGTTAGCACGTCACATTAAACGTGACGTTCCTTGAGTTGTACTTGACGCCTCACAACTGAAAGGTTTCTCACCAATGTGAGTCCTCATGTGTTTAGTTAATTTACCCGATTCAGAAAAATATTTCCAACAAACATCACAACTGAGAGGCTTCTCACGAGTGTGAGTCCTCATGTGTCTAGTTAAATCACCTGAATAATTGAAAGATTTACTAAAAACCTTACAAGTGAAAGGCTTTTCACCTGTGTGAGTTTTCATGTGTCTAGTTAATTTACCAGATTCAGAAAAAGATTTTCTACAAACCTCACAACTGAAAGGTTTCTCACCAGTGTGAGTCCTCCTGTGAACGATTAAAATAATACACTTGAGAGCACAAAAAGCGAATCAAACTTTTTTCTCCACCAAATCTGCGATATCTTCGAAATTACTATTTCTATCGAGTCGTATGATATCACAAAATGTTGTAAATTTTTTTTTCTACAATTTCATAATTTAATTATTAAAAAAAAACCTACCAGAAGCCGTCAAAATTAAATCCACGTGTTCTATGGCGAATCTGAGTCTCCTTTCCCTGTGCTCTCTGGAGAGTTTGGCTCCAGTTGAAGTTTCCTTTGGTTGAATTCCAGCTTCTTGAAGTCTTGCAGACCCATGTGATTCTTCTCGATCAAATTATGGGCGACCAGTTCCTCCTCATGCACGACAATGCCCGCCCACATGTGGCAAACTGTGTTCGGGAGTTCTTGGTTGAGGAGAATATTGACACTTTGGACTAGCCCTCTCTTGGTGCCGACCTCAATCCGATTGAAAATCTAAGGGACCAACTCAAACGAAGTGTTCGAGGCGGCTCCCTGGACTCTAGCAGAGCCTAAGATCGCCGTCGCCAAAAAATGGGAGAGTTGCCCCAAGAAATTGTGGTTACTTTGATCCAGTCAATACCAATTCGAATGAATGCTGTGATCAAAGCTCGGGGAGGCAACACAAAATACTGATTCACCATTGTTATGAATGAATCTTGTTGATTTCTCGGGTTATAACGTCTTCTGTTAAAAATAAAAAAAATCATGTTTTTCTTCTTTTTGGACATCCTGTAGAACAAAAATTGACGGCTTCTGGTAGGTTTTTTTTAAAATCAATTAATGAAATTCTAGAAACCAAAATTTACAACATTTTGAGATATCATACGACTCGATAGAAATAGTAATTTCGAAGTGGAGGAAAAAGTATGATTCGCTTTTTCTGCTTTCAAGTGTAGATCGAGTAAAAGATTCTCTACAAACCTCACAACTGAAAGGCATCTCACCAATGTGCGTCCTTCAGTGCATAGCTAAATTGCCTAACTGAGTAAAAGATGTTGTACAAATCTCACAAGTGAAAGGTTTCTCACCAATACGAGTCCTCATATGTGTCGTTAAATTACTTGATGTAAAAAAGATTTTCTACAAACTTAAAACCTGAAGGAATTCTCACCAGTGTGAGTTCTCATGTGTGTAGTTAAAGTACTTGATTGAGAAAAAGATTTACTACAAATCTTACAAGTGAAAGGCTTTTCACCAGTGTGAGTTCTCATATGTCTTATTAAACCACTTGATTCGGAAAAAGATTTTCTACAAATTTCACAACCGAAAGTCTTTTCACCAGTGTGACTTCTCATGTGTCTAGTTAAATGACCTGATTCAGAAAAAGATTTTCTACAAACATCACAACTGTAAGGCTTCTCACCAGTGTGAGTCCTCATGTGTTGTGTTAATTTACTTGATTCAGAAAAAGATTTCTTACAAACCTCACAACTAAAAGGCTTCTCACCAGTGTGAGTCCTCATGTGTCTAGTCAAATTACCTGATTCAGAAAAGGATTTTCTACAAACCTCACACTTGAAAGGCTGCTCGCCAATGTGCGTCCTCCTGTGAACGATTAAAGTACTAGATTGAGTAAAAGATTTTCTACAAACCTCACAACTGAAAGGCTTCTCACCAGTGTGAGTCCTCATGTGAACTTTTAAAATACTAGAGCGAGTGAAAACTTTTCTACAAACCTCACAACTGAAAGGCATCTCACCAGTGTGAGTCCTCATGTGAACTCTTAAAATACTAGAGCGAGTGAAAGATTTTCTACAAACCTCACATTTAAAAGGCGTCTCACCAGTGTGAGTCCTCATGTGAACTTTTAAAATACTAGAGCGAGTGAAAACTTTTCTACAAACCTCACAACTAAAAGGCTTCTCACCAGTGTGAGTCCTCATGTGAACTTTTAAAATACTAGAGCGAGTGAAAACTTTTCTACAAACCTCACAACTGAAAGGCATTTCTATTAATAGTTCAGCATCATGAAGGGTGTTTGATGCAACTTGTTCTATATGTCTACTGCCCTGTAGCTTACAATTATACATATGAATTTCAGTCCTATGATGTTTGTTTGAAGGAAGTGCATCTGTAGATATCATATGTTTACCGTTCTTTGGCTCACATTTAATATTATCTATAAGAATTTCATTTTTATGAAATGTATTTGAAACAGTAGCATCTGTAGATATCATATGTTTACAGTCCTGTAGCTGACATTTAATATTATCTATAAAAATTTCATTCTCATGAAGTGTATTAGAAAGAGCAGCATCTGTAGTTTTTATATAAACACTGTCCTGTGGCTCACATTTAATATTATCAATATGGAATGCAGTCTCATGAAGTGTGTTTGAAGGAGATTCATTTGAAGATTTTATATGTTCACTGTCCTGTGGCTCACATTTAATATTATCTATATGGAATGTAGTCTCATGAAGTGTGTTTGACGGAGATTCATTTGAAGATTTTATATGTTCACTGTCCTGTGGCTCACATTTAATATTATCTATATGCAATGCAGTGTCATGAAGTGTGTTTGAAGGAGATTCATCTGAAAATTTTATATGTTCACTGTCCTGTGGCTCACATTTAATATTATCTATATGGAATGTAGTCTCATGAAGTGTGTTTGAAGGAGATTCATTTGAAGATTTTATATGTTCACTGTCCTGTGGCTCACGTTTCATATCCTCCAACACTGCTTCTCCATTGCACTCACAGGGTGAAACTGTGCAAAGCTTGTAATCTTCAGTAGTGTATGTCTCTTTACTGTGGTCTACTTTGGCAATTATACATCCAGTTTTGTTGCAAAATCTGGCGTGTTTCATTACATAGTTTAGTGAAGGCAACATAAGTCTACACAGCACACAAGTGAACCACGTGTTATCAAGATGTTTGTTCTCTTCATGATTGAGTGTTGAGCATTGCCCTTTGCAGCAGGAGGCATGATTATAGTTCCTTACGAGAAGTTCTGTCTTGGGAGGAATGGTTTTGGTCACTCTGGGAACAAGAGATATGTTGGAAAATAAAAATTTCACTTTACTATAGGGGTTACACCCGCTTCTCCTAGTCACCCTTTTCGGTATGTCAGAATATGGCGTAGAATGCGTGTGTGGGGATTAGACTGGTTTTATCTCATAAGAGTAAGAAAAAAATGTCAGAATTTTTACAACGCTCAGCCAGAAATGAGTTCGGCTTTTGCAGAAATTCAGATAGACAAAATTTCAAGGCAATCAGAGTACGTTAACAGGACCCGCTCTGGCCTCAAAGTTTGGAAATTTGCCAAATTTTCGAGGTTGAGCTGACATCTTCGGCCATAACTCGAGAACGAAAAATCATACGTGCTCTAAAGATCTATCAAATTTTTCATAATTGAGTGTTGAGTAAGCGCCACTTCTTTGAATTGGTCAAAGATACAATTACTTCCGAGAAATTTCTAATATTAGAAATCAGAAGTATTGTGTTCGTTTTTGTAAAAAAAAATATTTTTTTGCTCCGATTTCAATTTTCTCCTGAGCAAATTTGGTTTTGTGTTCGTCTGTCGGTCTGTTAAAAGTATTCCTTGTAACGCGCAAATCTCGGAAACTACTCGACGGATTTTGATGAAATTTTGCACACATATAGGAGACATTCTGTAGATGGTCCCATTTTTAATTAATCAAATTCGTACTAGCGGTTCTGGGTGAAAGAGCCCATGCGCCTGACCACTAACTTTTTACTTAAACGCTTATATCTCGTGAACGGTACACTCGATTTTGATGAAATTTTGTATGTATTTGCATATTATTGTTTTAGATAGGCTATTTATATTTATTTTTTAATTAATTATAAAATCTGAAATTTCTGACAAAAAAGTCAAAAAATAAGGACCACGACTTGCCGGTACAGAATTTTTTGTGGGATTTAGAAAAACGGTATTCTACCATATAAAACAAATTTGAAGAAAATCGGTTCAGACGTTTTGAATTTACATGTAATTTTGTATAAAATCTCAAAATTGGCACGTGCATACAATGTAAATCAATCACGAGGAAGTATTGTGTCCATAATTGGCAGTGTTTTATTTTAGAACAACATTTTCTTAGATTAAAAAAAATAATACGTGTCTATACTGATCATTTTTTTTTTGTTGATATCTTGAACTTTTTGGACCTTGGCCCCAATTTACCAACCAGTATTTGGACCCACCCGCTTTAACTAACTTTTTTATTATTCATCCTAGGGGGTTGTGACATATCAAATTCAATGATTTTGAAGTGCTGATTACAAATTTGGCATTGATTTTTAACTATCTGTTACCGTTGAGTCACCAGTGGCAAAATTCGACTTATTTTTGGGGGATAAGGAAAGTCTTGTGAAGTTTACAACAGTTAATTTGTATCTGTAACCGATTCAAAGAAACAGTCCTTGTGGTCGATTATTGCGGCCCTGCAGCCGCAGACTGCGGCCGATTTCAACCAAAAGTTTCGTGGTTCGTCTTTTGCATAAAATTAATTTCCATACCAAAATTCAAGTCTCTAGCTCTTACCGTTCTCGTGATATCCTGTTCACACACACACACACACACCTGAAATTTTCGACGAATAAAATACTTTCCTTATTATAGGATAAGGAAAGTAAAAAGTCTGGTGTAAACATCACACGACATTCCTTATCATAATAGGAATGGGACAGGACCAAAAGCCACTGGTGGCTCAAAGGTAACAGTTAGCTAAAAATCAAAGCCAAATTCGTAATCAGCTCCTCAAAATCATTGGCTTTTGATATGTTGAAACCCCCATCTACGGTGAATAACAAAAAAGTTAGTCCAAGTGGGTCCCCCACAAAATACCGGTAAATTGGGGCCGGGTTCCAAAAAGTTAACCAATTCAAAAGAGCGGCGCCTGCGGACAATATTAGAGGCCCTGCGGCCGCATTCAGCGGCCGATTTCAACCTAAATATATCATTAATTAGCATACCAAATTTCAAGTCTCTAGCTTTTACCGTACTCGAGATATCCTGTTTACACACACACAGACGGACACACGGTCCAATGGCTGAAAACAACTTTTTTGGTATCCTGAGGCAATGATTCGTCCAAAAATTTAAAAAAGAATGCGGCCGATTTCAACCTAAATATATCATTAATTTGCATACCAAATTTCAAGTCTCTAGCTTTTACCGTACTCGAGATATCCTGTTTACACACACACAGATGGACACACGGACCAATGGCTGAAAACAACTTTTTTGGTATCCTGAGGCAATGATTCGTCCAGAAATTTAAAAAACTGGGTACGTCAAATTTTTGACAAATACAATACTTTCCTTATGATAGGATAAGGAAAGTAAAAATATAGGTCAGAACGATATATTTCAAGTTCCAGGGTAAAGACGAGCTTTAAATCGGACCCTTCCTCATGGCAATTCTTGAGTAAGGTCATAATTAAGGACCTTGAAAATTTTCGGCTTTTACTGAAATCGTAAAGAAATTTTATTTGAGGTAATCACTTATCAATATTTCCAACTAAAAAAAAATCCTATTCATATAGGTCATGATTTCCAAAAATAACTGTAATTTTGTCATGTGTGTTTCACCTTCTCTGACCCATCTCATACGTGTTAAGAAACACAACAGACATGTTTTAGCCAAGGAGTGCTAGATTTCTATGACTTACACATGTTTAGTAGAAGAAAAAACATGTTGCAACCAAACTAAAGGTACAACTGATTTGCATGGCGAAATTTTTATTCATTCAAATTATCCTCCCCCAGCATGAGTAGGGTCGGGAATAGCCAGCACAACGTCCCATGCCATGATGACCACTGATATATTTTGAAACAGAGCAGTCAATATTTATGTTATTGTGACAGTTGACAATCTGCTGACAATTCCCGACTTTACTCAGGCTGGATGACAGTACCAATTCTTAGTAGGTTTGGGCATTATCTATTAGGTCTATCAACATAATAAATATCATCGATTTTTTATTTTCATCTAGGTTCAAGATTGCTTTAAAATTAAGTATATAATCTAAGATACCCAACCTAATTAGAGTTGGGAATACCCAGCAGAACATCTATAGTCATGGAAACATAATGGAAACTGGGGGAGGATAATTTGAGTGACTAGGTCTTTTGCCATAAGAATTTTTAATAAAATCCCCATCATTATATGACCATGTACTTATAGGAAACATTGAATGCAAAGAAAATCAAAAATTAAAGAATTTTCGTATGTTGATGGATTTTTGACATATCTTGTACTACCATCTCAATTTTAAATAAAATCCCCGTCATTATATGACCATGTAATTAAAGACAACGTTGAATGAAATTAAATCAAAAATTAAAGAATTTCAGTATGTTGATGGATTTTTGACAAATCTTTTACTACCATCTCATCAGTTTAGTCACCAGTGGTTAAATTTGTGGCAGATTCACCTTTCATAAGAGAAAAGTACTGCTCGGTATGAATACTAATGCTTACATGAAAAACAGACATCCACTATAATGGAAAGCCAATAAGTTTTCTTCTTTGTCCTTGGCAAAGTTTAAATGTTGAGTCCAATTTAATGTTATAAGATTATCAACATCTGGTTTGGATTCCAAGTCTTCAGTTTTGATGTTTGATGTGTACACAGTATTTTGATTGCAATGTTCATTACAAGTACCTGTAAAATAGTAATTGTAAAATTCATGTTCAATTCAAGTGAACTGTTTATGTTTACATTTATACGGGTTCAACCTAACCTAAGCCCTTCACCCAAGCTGGCTAATGAAACACAACATTTCGACTGTCAACTGTTTGTTGGTTAGAATGGTTGGGTGAGGGTTAGACAGGATTGCTGGGTGACCTGGCCCACACGCCTGCGCTAATTTCAACCTAACCTAAGCCCGTCATTCAAGCTATTCTAGCCAAATAACAAAACACATCTGTTAGACTGATAAATCATTTATGAAAATTTCACTTTGTTACTTTTTCTGAAAATATTTGTGGTTGTCTTAGCTGTATTTGTTTCCTTTTTCCTCTTTCTTTCATTTTTGAGTTTCTCTTTCTCCTCTGTTTCTTTGTTTTAGTGTTCAGCTGTTGAAAAATGGTGGAAGTTGTTCTTAGAATTCACAATAGAGATTCATTTTTTATCAAATTTAAAATAATTTAAAGTGTTAATTTCTGGTTTCTCCAGTGTGAAATCATTTCCTTATAAGATTCTAGGTATTCTGTGAAAGTTTCATAAAAATCCGTCAAAAACAGATGTTCAACAAGATCACAATGGACCCGTTGTTTCTTAGGTGTTTTTCAAAGTGAAATCTGATAGTATGATCATAGCATGGATAATATACAAAGGAGTAGAATATTTCTCATGGTCTGTCTCAATATGAACTGTTTATGTTTACATGATTATTGGGTTAGAAATTTTGTGAGGGACGAGGAGAGGAGACTCCTTTGCGATACTAGCACTAAGGATGCCATGATGCAGGCTGCTGGGGGTGGATTCCACACTTCTTATTTCTACATGCTATGGTATGATATTCAGGACTAGTAAAATTTCCAAGGCTACATTGAAAACAGGGCTGGAGACCAGAAAATTCTAGGGTTAAAAAAAAACATACTTCAACACATCTACCTTAGATTCTAAATTAAAAAATATGTACCTTTGAAGAAACCAAGAACTGTATTGGCTTCAATAAGAGAGGAGCTCCAGACTCCAGGTGTTGTGCTACATCCACTTGTTATCATGATGGTGCAGAAGTCTTTAGATAGTTTGTCTGATAGAACTTGAGAATGAGTAATAACAGATCATTGAGATATAATATTATAATCAAGATATCACACCTAGTTCAGTATTTTAATAATCAAATTCAAATTTCTAACATATACATACTTAACTCTCTGAACTGGCTTTCCTAAATTACAAAACTTGTGCCACTGCCGCCATTTGTCGAAAAACATGTGAGGTTCTCAGCCAAGGAGGTTAATACCTCAGTGGCCTAGAGCAATAGTGAAATGGCCTAAATGTGCGTCATGTTGAAATTAGGCTAAATCTAGCCTTGGAGAAAATTCTTCTAAGTTTGAGGTGTCTCGCGTTATCTTTCTAGGTATATTAATTTAATGTTTTCAACACGATTTAAAAACAATTAATAGATGTAGAACTCCCAATGCTCTCTGGGCAAGTTATGTGAAGTTTCTTTAAGAAAAATGGCAGACACCTAAGGTTTGTCTTGAGGGAGAGCACGATGGTATTTTGGAAAATTAGCGTCTCCCCTTTTTTCAATTAACGGAAACTGTATTGATTAAAATAATTAATAATAATTTAATTTTAGTGGTTAGGGCAGAATCATAAAACATAACCATTTTGATGTTTTTTTTTGCCTATAATACCGCCACTGGACGCTGCTTCACATCAAAGCAGCTATTTATTTTCGAGGTATGAGTGGACTCCGAACATCAAGTTACAGAGCAGAGAAATTGCTGCTCCACTGGCGCTCGAAGCCAGGTCAAGTCACCATGCCTATTTTTGTGACTACTATTTTTGAACGTTAAAAAAGTTTTTTTTTTGAATGGTGAAAACGTCAATTCAATAGCGTAGAACGTAGGACTCGAAAATTTGAGCGCATGTGCAGAAATAAGTTGTCGTCAATTCACGTCAAAAGTTGAACTAGCACAAACTCTCTAATATTACTTGAAATAATTGAAGCTGAAAACACAGCCGTATTATTATTTTATAAGGTTTTTTAGGGCTAATTAAATAGACAAAATCGAGTTCTGAAGTGATGACTTGGAACTAATTTTCCTAACCTAAGGACGAAAGTAATAAACGTTTTTGTAATGCCTCTGTGGCGTTAATAAATCTAATATATAAATCTTTATCAGGAGGACAAAGTAATGTCCTCCTGATAAAGTATAAAATATAGAAATGATAAACTAGTTTGAATAATAAAGAAATAACAAAGCAGAGAAAATACTAACTAAAGGGCGTGGCCTGCGTATTGGTTATTCCTAACTAATCTTTGATTAGTTAAAGATAAAGATACAACAAATATGATTTTTTTAATCTAGTAGATGTTTACTTCTCTAATTTAAGACGTGAAATTATATTATTATCCTCCTGTGATTTCTCAAAATATATTTCTAATGTTAAGGGCCAGTTACAGAAGAAAGCGAAGATTTTTTTTTCTCACATTTATAAGTTATAAGAAAAAAAAAAAAAAAGACACTCACGTTTATACAGGGTGGACCAAAAAAACGTTTACACCCGTTAATGGTAGATTACTGACGACATTTCTAGGACGAATCTGCAATCCGTTTTTTCGGATTCGCCTTTATAACTGCACAAAGTGATTTTTTGCAACTTTCTGAAAAAGTCCGATTTTGGCTTATTCTTCAGGTCAGAACTTTTTTCCTGTTTAAGATGAGTTGGTTCTAAACATTTCTGCAGAAAGCCAACAAAATTTCGATGTTTCTAGCTACACTACTTTGTTTTTTACGGTTTAGTTTGGCATCTTTTTTGACACCTGAATAGAAAAAAAAATTCTCATGTAAATTTTTTACTCTTTGAAACACTCAAGATTTGCCCGAGCAAATTTTGGCACAGACATGGGCAAGTTTGATAAAAGTTGGCGGCCAACCCAAGGATGCTAAAAAATAATTTTACGATTTTTTATCACGTGATCTTCTGGATAAACAAACCAGGTAAGTCTCAAAAAATTATGTTCAAAATCTTAAAAGTGTAGACCGTGTAGGGTCGTCTTGTACTCAAAGAGTAATTAGCTATTTATGTCTGATAATTATTTTCCTTGGAATTAATTAAAGGCCAGTCAAATGAATGATTGTTTGTTTCTCGATGATAGTTTTCAAGCATATTTTTCTGCATTCTATGAAATATTATCTTTAAACTTCTTGAGTTTTTTTAGTACAAGTTACATTATTATAATTCGGATGCTGAAATGGCAGATACGTTGCCAACAGGAACATCAAACACCTCGGCCGAGGTGTGAAGAACGCCTATACAAAGAAAGAGACAGCCCGGTAGAGTGTAAGGTTACGGAAAACATAGTTCCCATGCATTTCATGTACTTTCAGCCAGCGAAAAGTGCAACATGAATTTCAAAAATCGCGATTTTTATTGCAGAAATGGGCTCTACGTTGAAAAATAAGTTGATTTGACTCCTTGTTTGACTTCCTAGGCCACCGGGAACCCTATTTTCGAGACCCCCCAACAATCGTGAAAGACATGAAAAGATTCATAATTTTTTTTTTTTTTTTTTTTTTTTTCTGTTTTTTTTCATACGGATCCTTTGAGACCCGACTTCGTGTCTTTAACTTGGCACTGAAGATTAAGTGAGGTGTCTAAAGTGATCAAGATATAATGGAGATGAGCCCGGACCAAAAAAAAATTTTAAATTATAAGCGGGCGGCCCATTTGGGCGGCCTCGGGTTTTGGGAGCCCAAATCGGGAATTGAAGGATAATACTAATCTTAAGTGGTATCAAATGAAAGATCTTGATGAGCAGATACCAAATTTATTGATTTTATTCCTTCATCCGGTCCACTGGGTGGCACCTGGTGGCCTTTTCATTTTCTTTGGCGGGTAGGTACCTTCGAATCCTTCCTTAGCTTAGTGGTCAGATCTTGGCCAGTATGTATTTTTCGAGATGACCTCGCTCTCTCTCTGCAAAATTTTAATGTTTAATTTTCCAAGTATTAATTTAGTTCATTTTCCGTCCGTTTCTTTAGAAGATAACTTTGTCTATTGGTAGCATGATCGACCTGCCACCCAGTCAGCATGGGTTCGAATCCTGGCGGGGACGAAATTTTTTAGCTCTATATTTTCAATTTGGGCTTAACGTTGTTTTATTCTTCCGATCTTTATATTTGATCTTCATGACGACCCTATTACCCTCGCGAGGAAAATTTTAGTAGTTGCAGAATTGGGCAATGACCTGTGGCGGCATTACGAGATAGATTTTGGACAATCATGGTTGGATGGTTATAAAATATGATGAATTAGCTCTCATAATGTCGATGCTACTCACTAAAAGTTGTGACAAAGTAGTGACTTTGACCAAGTGGGTAGCATACTAGGCTTGCACGCACGATGACTTGGGTTTGATCCCCTTCAGGGAAGTTTTTTTTTCTCTGTCCATTATGTCCGGGGTACACTCATACCTCGTGAGGTATTGATAAGGGACGTCACCACCGAGTTCTCTCCCGCTCATGGTTTTATCAACACCAAATTGTCTCCCGTCGCGTCGCTTGCATTTTTACCTGATTTTATACCTACATAGTTTAGGCCTAGCATAAAAATTATAATCGAAACACCTAGGAATCATTGATATAGACCTGAGGCATGACCTTCTATGTATTTTTCCTAACCCTATGATAAACCCAAGGCATGGCCTATATATTTACCTAACCCTACTATAAACCCGAGGCATCGCCTTCTATGTATTATCCCTAACCCTACTATATTCCTGAGGCATGGCCTTCTATGTATTTTACCTAACTCTACTATACACTGAAGGCATTGCCTTTCATTAGTTAGAGATTTAAGAGATTTCCTTATAAAAGGCCGATTCTTATATAAAAATGATAATTTTATAGTTTTCATTTTCTTAAATACCTAATGTAAAAAAGCATGGTCTTATTTCCGGGAGAGATACTCGTGGTGACCCCTGCAACAAGCCGGAGAGAATTCGGGTAAGAAAAGGTCAATGGGAGAGAACTCATTACCTCACCTTGATAAGGTGATTACAAATTAATTTCTTTGGGATTTGTAAATCCAAGTGTTTTAGTGTCCCTCATAGGAGTCTCCGAGGTCTATTTAGCATTGAAAGATAAACCTAATCATGTTGAGTATAGGATCAAAAGGTCTTGCATTGCAAATTTATATATTATTTACTCACTTTAGGGACTCAGGGGGCCAAATCTGTGATCCAAATACATATTGACCTTAGAACAATTAAATACGTACTGCTAAATCTATATCTTAAAAAAAAGACAACATGGTACATTCACATTTTCCCAGCTTATTTATTTTTGTTATTCATAATGTTTCAGTAGTGAATGAACCTACACTGAGCGTCAAAATTAGAGGAACGCTAAAATGATCTTGAATATTTTCGAGGCAGATTTACTTAGGAACCTATTTTCTTTTCAGGTTAACTAGAAATATAAATGCTAACAAGGAACAAGACAAAAAATTCATAAACATAACAAGAGAGGATTCATTTATTGGTACATTTAGAACAATCTCGAAAAACTGCCTAAAATGGAAGATTAAAAAATGCTGATTTTTGGAAATATTCAATTTTCCTTACACTTTTGCTACCTAAATGACTCGTATTGCCCCCCGCAGCATTATGTAGGGCCGTTAATCTCCTTGGCATACTTGGGATAAGCTTATCAACATAAGCTTGGCTCATCCGGTCCCATTCTTCGACCACGGCCCTTTTGAGCTACGCCAGAGTATTCGGTTGGTTTGTTCTTGCTCGAATCATTTTATTGAGATAGTCCAATACACGCTCAATGAGATTCATGTCTGGTGAGCGAGGTGTATGGTCCAGAACTTCTAATCCAGCCTCCTCAAGGAAACTGGATACTAAAGCTGCCGTATGTGGTCGAGCGTTGTCATGCGTGAGGGTGAAGCCATCTCCAATGAATGACATGAACGGGAGCACTAAATCTTGCAAAATCTCCGACACGTATCGTTGAGAGGTCAGGGCGCCCCCTCTATGATATACAGTGTGTTACGGCCCCCTAGAGTAATGCCCCCCATACCATGATTGAGCCGCCACCATGTTGCTCCGTTCCTACCATGGTACACTGCGCGTACCGCGTACTGTTATCAGACTTAAGAGCCAACCTACACTCATCTGTAAACAATACTTTGCTCCACTGACGGACTGACCACCTTCTGTAGTTCTGGACATATGCGCGCCTCTTCACTTTGTGCTGAAAACTGAGAAGTGGGGTTCGCTTGGCTCGATGACACTTTATAGTGTGCTCGTGGAGTCTTATTGACACAGTAGCAGTGGAAACCCTAACACCCCGGGTGCGTTGGACCTCCGCACGCACCCCTGTTGTGCCTTGGAACCGATTTCTCAGGGCCGTGAGGTCCATGAAGTGGTCGTCGCGTGGTGTTGTGGAGCGTTTTCGACCTTGCCCGCGTCTTCTTTTCTACTGACCAGTCTCCCTGTAACGTTTCACCACACGAAGAACCACGGATTTTGAGACACCGAGAGAATTTCCTACTCTGGCATAACTCTAGCCCCGCCAGTCAATGCCACTGCTCTTGACACTTCCACTCCACTAAGATCATTCATTGTTAATGAAAAACGATAATTAAACATCTTAACAACTCATTAAAATAGAGAAACGTAATCACTTTGACCCAAGGTAACGGAATCATGGATTTTCGATAAATGACCCCAACACATGAAGTTACTCAAAAGTGTACATTTTCGAGTTAGCTATAGTAAACTATTGTTTACTCTCTACGAGCTTGATAATTGTGTATCTTTCTCCTCATAAGCGATAGTCAATCATATTTGTCAATATTATTGATCAAGAAGAGGTTCCCAAAAGGAAGACAGTCCTTAAAATTAGAGATCATTTTAGCGTTCCTCTAATTTTGACGCTCAGTGTATATTTTCGTACAAAAAGAACTGATATCCCCCCAAAAACACCACTTCGTGGTTAAAAAAAGAAGAACGCTTCACTCAAAAGAATGATTATAATTAGCTAAAAATAAATGATATCAAATTGAGAACACCTTACCCCCTCTCTTTCTATATATCTCTGCACTCCTCTCTGAATTTATTCCTCTTATGTTTATCTTTCTTTATCCTTTCTAGGGGTCATCCCAAACTTGTTTTCTCTTTAAATTTACTTGTTGCACGGCAATAAAAAATGGCGGTCGCGGTGTAATTTTCTCGATTCAAATCAAATAAGTTCAGAAAAATCATACTCCGACCGCCATTTTTTATTGCCGTGCAACAAGTAAATTTAAAGAGAAATCAAGTTTGGGATGACCCCTAGAAAGGATAAAGAAAGATAAACATAAGAGGAATAAATTCAGAGAGGAGTGCAGAGATATATAGAAAGAGAGGGGGTAAGGTGTTCTCAATTTGATATCATTTATTTTTAGCTAATTATAATCATTCTTTTGAGTGAAGCGTTCTTCTTTTTTTAACCACGAAGTGGTGTTTTTGGGGGGATTTGGGATCACGTGAAAAACATAGTTTACGAAATCTGGTAGCAAGAATCCTGTTGGCATTCGATGACCTGACAGAAAAACCTGGAATCTTCCGCAACATTCGACGGAACATGATGAAGAGGTTCAACCTTTGCATCCAGGAAGGTGGACGCCACTTCCAACAGTTCCTCTAAGGGAATTGAGAAGGGGGGGAGAGAGAGAGAGAGAGAGACAGAGGCAAAGAGCGAAAGAGAGAGAGAGAGAGAGAGAGAGAAAGGCAAGAATAATAATAATAATAAATTTATTCGTTTTTTTCAATAATCATCATTGTTAAAAGTTCCGTTAAGTACATTTGTACTTTTCGGGAGTTAGAGGGACAGTTCTGAGTTAGAACTAAGATACAAAAGTCACCATTGGTTTCAAAAATTTGTGTGAGGAGAATCCATAGTGTGTAGGTACTATGGCTAAATAAAAAATGGCAAGAGTCTTTTTTATTTTGAAGTCATGAATTTTTGCTGGCTCTGGCGTTCGGACCGGGTGGACTAGCTTACCACTGAGCTAATCGTGCACGTCTAATCGTTTCTCATTGAACATACTAACACAAAATGTTTTTTTAAATACCTTTTTGTTTATATCAAAATAGTATAAAACATTATAAAGACTGCAAAAGTTTATTAATTTTACAAAATATTATCTTGTTTTTTTCAAGACTTCTATTAAGAGTTGGCAATCGGTAAATATTTGTTATTTAATTAGTATTGTTTATGATAGAAGAACCTACCTACATATTTACCTGGATTTATTTCATAAACTCTATTTTCGTTTGGAAAATTCGCTAGTTTTTTTTTCTCTCGTAGGGAAGCATAAGAAAAACCATCCTTACATTATGTGTATTGTGATACCAATAGTATCTGATATAACTCAATTTACAGATGGTATTACCCCCAAAAAAAACCATAAGTTGTTGGTGTTACAACAGGTCAGATACAGGTATGAATAAAATATTCCATCAGATTTTTTGGATAATTAAAATAATATTGATCGTCGAGAATTGAACCTCAGTCATGCGACTAACACTCTCAGCACTACCACATCTAGCTAACATCACTGACAATCTCAGAGGCACGAAATTTATCATTTGAGTTTTCCTAAACTGCCAGATGAAGGCATGTGAGACCGCGGTATTCAAAAAAAGCAATGTAAACAATTTTTGTAAACAATACAAGACGCCCTTACACAGTCTACAGCTAGAAAACTCTTAGGATTTTTGAAGAGTTTTTGGCAAACATCTAATAATTTTTCCCAGAAGATCACGTGATAAAAAATCGTAAAATTATTTTTTAGCATCTTCGCGGCGGCCGCCAACTTTTATCAAACTTGCCCATGTCTGTGCCAAAATTTGTTCGGACAAATGTCGAGTGTTTTATTTAGTAAAAAAGTTTTTTTGGGTGTTTTTTTTTTCTATTCAGGTGTAAAAAAATATGACAAACCAAATCGTAAAAAAACAAAGTAGTGTAGCTAGAAACATCGAAATTTTGTTGGCTTTCTGCAGAAATGTTCATAACCAACTCATCTTAAACAGGAAAAAAGTACTGACCTGAAGAATAAACCAAAGTCGGACTTTTTCGGAAACTTGCAAAAAATCACTTTGTGCAGTTACGAAGGCGAATCCGAAAAAACGGATTGCAGATCCGGCCTGGAAATGTCGGCAGTAATCTACCATTAACGGGTGTAAACGTTTTTTTGGTCCACCCTGTATTTATTTATTGAAAAAAAATTGACAAAAAAATGGTAGATGATCAGTAAGTTTTGTAGCCCAAAAAATATTTATTGATGGTACATTGATTTACAACACAAAGAAAAATGGATTTAAAAACATAAAAATAAAACTTATGATAAAATATTTTGAGAAAAAAAAATTACATTAATGTCCTAACTAAGAGGCGAGGTTTATCCTTGCAGCAATCACTTCCACCCAACCCTTCACATTTATTTGCTTGTAAAGAAATATCAACCCTGTACCTAGTTAGCACGTCACATTAAACGTGACGTTCCTTGAGTTGTACTTGACGCCTCACAACTGAAAGGTTTCTCACCAATGTGAGTCCTCATGTGTTTAGTTAATTTACCCGATTCAGAAAAATATTTCCAACAAACATCAGAACTGAGAGGCTTCTCACGAGTGTGAGTCCTCATGTGTCTAGTTAAATCACCTGAATAATTGAAAGATTTACTAAAAA
Organism: Bactericera cockerelli; assembly: GCA_024516035.1. NCBI lineage: Eukaryota > Metazoa > Arthropoda > Insecta > Hemiptera > Triozidae > Bactericera > Bactericera cockerelli. Next base: position 19,497,359 of record CM044966.1, read on the forward strand.
CCTTACAAGTGAAAGGCTTTTCACCTGTGTGAGTTTTCATGTGTCTAGTTAATTTACCAGATTCAGAAAAAGATTTTCTACAAACCTCACAACTGAAAGGTTTCTCACCAGTGTGAGTCCTCCTGTGAACGATTAAAATAATACACTTGAGAGCACAAAAAGCGAATCAAACTTTTTTCTCCACCAAATCTGCGATATCTTCGAAATTACTATTTCTATCGAGTCGTATGATATCACAAAATGTTGTAAATTTTTTTTTCTACAATTTCATAATTTAATTATTAAAAAAAAAACCAACCAGAAGCCGTCAAAATTAAATCCACGTGTTCTATGGCGAATCTGAGTCTCCTTTCCCTGTGCTCTCTGGAGAGTTTGGCTCCAGTTGAAGTTTCCTTTGGTTGAATTCCAGCTTCTTGAAGTCTTGCAGACCCATGTGATTCTTCTCGATCAAATTATGGGCGACCAGTTCCTCCTCATGCACGACAATGCCCGCCCACATGTGGCAAACTGTGTTCGGGAGTTCTTGGTTGAGGAGAATATTGACACTTTGGACTAGCCCTCTCTTGGTGCCGACCTCAATCCGATTGAAAATCTAAGGGACCAACTCAAACGAAGTGTTCGAGGCGGCTCCCTGGACTCTAGCAGAGCCTAAGATCGCCGTCGCCAAAAAATGGGAGAGGTTGCCCCAAGAAATTGTGGTTACTTTGATCCAGTCAATACCAATTCGAATGAATGCTGTGATCAAAGCTCGGGGAGGCAACACAAAATACTGATTCACCATTGTTATGAATGAATCTTGTTGATTTCTCGGGTTATAACGTCTTCTGTTAAAAATAAAAAAAATCATGTTTTTCTTCTTTTTGGACATCCTGTAGAACAAAAATTGACGGCTTCTGGTAGGTTTTTTTTACAATCAATTAATGAAATTCTAGAAAACAAAATTTACAACATTTTGAGATATCATACGACTCGATAGAAATAGTAATTTCGAAGTGGAGGAAAAAGTATGATTCGCTTTTTCTGCTTTCAAGTGTAGATCGAGTAAAAGATTCTCTACAAACCTCACAACTGAAAGGCATCTCACCAATGTGCGTCCTTCAGTGCATAGCTAAATTGCCTAACTGAGTAAAAGATGTTGTACAAATCTCACAAGTGAAAGGTTTCTCACCAATACGAGTCCTCATATGTGTCGTTAAATTACTTGATGTAAAAAAGATTTTCTACAAACTTAAAACCTGAAGGAATTCTCACCAGTGTGAGTTCTCATGTGTGTAGTTAAAGTACTTGATTGAGAAAAAGATTTACTACAAATCTTACAAGTGAAAGGCTTTTCACCAGTGTGAGTTCTCATATGTCTTATTAAACCACTTGATTCGGAAAAAGATTTTCTACAAATTTCACAACCGAAAGTCTTTTCACCAGTGTGACTTCTCATGTGTCTAGTTAAATGACCTGATTCAGAAAAAGATTTTCTACAAACATCACAACTGTAAGGCTTCTCACCAGTGTGAGTCCTCATGTGTTGTGTTAATTTACTTGATTCAGAAAAAGATTTCTTACAAACCTCACAACTAAAAGGCTTCTCACCAGTGTGAGTCCTCATGTGTCTAGTCAAATTACCTGATTCAGAAAAGGATTTTCTACAAACCTCACACTTGAAAGGCTGCTCGCCAATGTGCGTCCTCCTGTGAACGATTAAAGTACTAGATTGAGTAAAAGATTTTCTACAAACCTCACAACTGAAAGGCTTCTCACCAGTGTGAGTCCTCATGTGAACTTTTAAAATACTAGAGCGAGTGAAAACTTTTCTACAAACCTCACAACTAAAAGGCTCCTCACCAGTGTGAGTCCTCATGTGTCTAGTCAAATTAAATGATTCAGAAAAGGATTTTCTACAAACCTCACAACTGAAAGGCTTCTCACCAGTGTGAGTCCTCATGTGTTGAATTAAAATACTTGAATGAGAAAAAGATTTTCTACAAACCTCACAACTGTAAGGCTTCTCACCAGTGTGAGTCCTCATGTGTTGTGTTAATTTACTTGATTCAGGAAAAGATTTCTTACAAACCTCACAACTGAAAGGCTTCTCACCAGTGTGAGTCCTCCTGTGAACTGTTAAAGTATGAGAATGTGTGAAAGATTTCCTACAAACCTCACAACTGAAAGGCTTCTCACCAGTGTGAGTCCTCATGTGTCTAGTCAAATTACATGATTCAGAAAAGGATTTTCTACAAACCTCACAACTGAAAGGCTTCTCACCAGTGTGAGTCCTCATGTGTTGAATTAAAATACTTGAATGAGAAAAAGATTTTCTACAAACCTCACAACTGTAAGGCTTCTCACCAGTGTGAGTCCTCATGTGTTTAATTAAAATACTTGAATGAGAAAAAGATTTTCTACAAACCTCACAACTGTAAGGCTTCTCACCAGTGTGAGTCCTCATGTGTTGTGTTAATTTACTTGATTCAGAAAAAGATTTCTTACAAACCTCACAACTGAAAGGCTTCTCACCAGTGTGAGTCCTCCTGTGAACTGTTAAAGTATGAGAATGTGTGAAAGATTTTCTACAAATTTCACATCTGAAAGGCTTCTCACCAGTGTGCGTCCTCCTGTGAACGATTAAAGTACTAGATTGAGTAAAAGATTTTCTGCAAACCTCACAACTGAAAGGCTTCTCACCAGTGTGAGTCCTCATGTGTTGTGTTAATTTACTTGATTCAGAAAAAGTTTTCTTACAAACCTCACAACTAAAAGGCTTCTCATCAGTGTGAGTCCTCATGTGTCTCGTCAAATTACCTGATTCAGAAAAGGATTTTCTACAAACCTCACAGTTGAAAGGCTGCTCGCCAATGTTTGTCCTCCTGTGAACGATTAAAGTACTAGATTGAGTAAAAGATTTTCTACAAACCTCACAACTGAAAGGCATTTCTATTAATAGTTCAGCATCATGAAGGGTGTTTGATGCAACTTCTTCTATATGTCTACTGCCCTGTAGCTTACAATTATGCATATGAATTTCAGTCCTATGATGTGTGTTTGAAGGAGGTGCATCTGTAGATATCATATGTTTACCGTTCTTTGGCTCACATTTAATATTATCTATAAGAATTTCATTTTTAAGAAATGTATTTGAAACAGTAGCATCTGTAGATATCATATGTTCACAGTCCTGTAGCTGACATTTAATATTCTCTATAAAAAATTCATTCTCATGAAGTGTATTAGAAAGAGCAGCATCTGCAGTTTTTATATAAACACTGTCCTGTGGCTCACATTTAATACTATCAATATGGAATGCAGTCTCATGATGTGTGTTTGAAGGAGATTTTTCTGAAGATTTTATATGTTCACTGTCCTGTGGCTCACATTTAATATTATCTACATGGAATACAGTCTCATGAAGTGTGTTTGAAGGAGATTCATCTGAAAATTTTATATGTTCACTGTCCTGTAGCTCACTTTTATCTATATGAAGTTCAGTCCCATGATGTGCGTTTGAAGGAGGTTCATCTGTAGATATCATATGTTTAATGTTCTGTGGCTCACATTTAATATTATCTATAAGAATTTCAGTCTCATGAAGTGTGTGTAAAAGAGTAGCATTTGTAGTTTTTATATAAACACTGTCCTGTGGCTCACATTTAATATTCTCTCTAAGAATTTCATTCTCATGAAGTGTATTTGAAAGACCAGAATCTGTCATTTTTATATAAACACTGTCCTGTGGCTCACATTTAATATTATCTGTATGGAAGGCAGTCACATGAAGTGTGTTTGAAGGAGATTCATTTGAAGATTTTATATGTTCACTGTCCTGTGGCTCACATTTAATATTATCTATATGGAATGTAGTCTCATGAAGTGTGTTTGAAGGAGATTCATCTGAAAATTTAATATGTTCACTGTCCTGTGGCTCACATTTAATATTATCTATATGCAATGCAGTGTCATGAAGTGTGTTTGAAGGAGATTCATCTGAAAATTTTATATGTTCACTGTCCTGTGGCTCACATTTAATATTATCTATATGGAATGTAGTCTCATGAAGTGTGTTTGAAGGAGATTCATCTGAAAATTTTATATGTTCACTGTCCTGTGGCTCACATTTAATATTATCTACATGGAATGTAGTCTCATGAAGTGTGTTTGAAGGAGATTCATTTGAAGATTTTATATGTTCACTGTCCTGTGGCTCACGTTTCATATCCTCCAACACTGCTTCTCCATTGCACTCACAGGGTGAAACTGTGCAAAGCTTGTAATCTTCAGTAGTGTATGTCTCTTTACTGTGGTTTACTTTGGCAATTATACATCCAGTTTTGTTGCAAAATCTGGCGTGTTTCATTACATAGTTTAGTGAAGGCAACATAAGTCTACACAGCACACAAGTGAACCACGTGTTATCAAGATGTTTGTTCTCTTCATGATTGAGTGTTGAGCATTGCCTTTTGCAGCAGGAGGCATGATTATAGTTCCTTACGAGAAGTTCTGTCTTGGGAGGAATGGTTTTGGTCACTCTGGGAACAAGAGATATGTTGGCAAATAAAAATTTCACTTTACTAGAGGGCTGCACCCGCTTCTCTAACCAGCACACTCACAACCACCCATATATCACACTCACAACCACCCATATATCACACTCACACGTACTCACATACAAACGCGTATACACACACACACTAGATCTTCACTGTAATTTCTAAATTCCGAGCAAAATCTATTTTCATTGTAAGTAAATCTGAAAGAATATTGATATTTCAGCAAACTTACATATATTTCGGGAACGTTTTGTCATAGAGCTCAAATAAGAGTCCGTGATATTCTCAGACAGTTTTACAATAAAAAATACAGGTCATCGCGATAACTTTCATGTTCAGTGAGGAACTCTATTACAAAACGTGAAAAGTGTGAAAAAAGTTGGAAAATTCAAATTATCTAGCTAAGATTTTGAGCACGGTATGTCAGAATATGGCTTGAAATAATATAAATGAAGGCTTGTTATGTCCTCTGTGTTATAAAATGGTAAAAAAATACAAGTCAGAGCAATATATTTCACGTTCCAGGGCTAAGACGGGCTTTAAATCGGACCCATTTTTCAAGGCAATTCTTGAGTAAGGTTATAATTAAGTTCGTTTTCAAATTTCATCCTTTCCTGGAATCTAAAGGTACCACTGATTCGTATGGAAAAAACTTTCATTCAGATTATCCTCCCCCAGCGTTAGTAGGGTTGGAAATAGCCAGCACAACGTCCCATGCCATGATGACCATTGATATAATTTGAAACCAGAGCGGTCAATACTTCTGTGATGGTGACAATTTATTGACATTCTGCTGACAATTCCTGACATTACTCAGACTGGATGACAGTACCCATTCTGGGTATCCTTGTACTTTTTATAAAAGCACATGGATCCATGTACCGTTCTTATTTCAAATCCATCTTTGTTCATCATGGCATTGGACGTTCTGCTCGCTATTCGCGACCCTACTAAGGCTGGGGGAGGATTCTAGGTTATTTGCCATGCAAATGTTTGATAAAATCCCCGTCATCATATGAACATGTAGTTATAGGTAATATTGAACGCAAATATAATCAAAAACTCTTTATGTTGATGGATTTCTGACATGTCTAGTTTTTTTTCTAAAGTTTCACTGGTGCGATTTCAATGATTTTGATGTCTTGTATTAGGAAACACAATTGACAAGTTTTTAATATACTTGTAGGGTGTCACATTTCTAAAGGAACAAAATTCGGACATAATAATATGCAAAGTGGGACGGAAAAACTGAAACCACCAATATGTGGATCAGTTAGCCTCTTTAAAACAGATACAGATTTTTGTAGGCCTTAGGTAATGATGATAGATAATGTCAAATTTTGTGTAGCTTACAAAAATTTACACCATATCTATACTTGATCAGTAGAAAAATAGATATTCTGATCAAACTGAGGGTACATGCAAAAGAATCCTGAAGACACAGAGGGAGCCGTTACTTGCTCTCCTTCAGCAGCAATGATGTCTTGGGTCATTTTCATTTATCTTGGGCATATCAAGTCCGCAACCTTTCTCCTTTAATAAATGTGAAAATAATAGGGATATACATATGACTAAAATCTATTTGATCACATAGGAAACAATTTTTTTTATAAATTACAATAATAAATTGTCTTTTAAACTAATGTGGAGACTCAAAATTGCCAGTTATGTAAGTAACGTTCATGATATTTTAGGTGTCCCTCAGTCTAAGATTTTACTGTGTCTGATAGAAAAAAATGCATTTCTCCCCATTATTTTCACCAAAATCCAATATTAATGAGAAAAATACAGTTTATTTAGGATGAGACCATTAGTTTTCATAAAAATAATAATGTTCACCTCATTCTACAGACGTGTAAAGTTGTGTCCCTACGAAGAAAAAAAAATCTCCGTCATGAATGTTACCCCCAAAAAAATGTAAACCATTTTGAAAAACCCTTTGAATGAGAAGCTAGCAGCTGCCGCCATTTTGCTTCTTACAGATGACATTGTTTTTATTTTGAAATTTCCTGTCAGTTGGATGTTGGATGCAGTACAGTGAGGGACAATGGTGGGTCTAATTTTTTTTTGACAAGAACGTTACGCGGTTTTTAAAATAAATTGTAATGATTCTTTAATATATAATGTATTTCTTTAATTCTTCTGCATGTCCTCTTTCCAATCAAATATTTTTTTTGTAAAGTGAATATTCTTTTATTGAGAAAAGATTGTTTTAGTGGCGTGTTACTCATGAACGTTACCGTCATGAACGTTACCCGTGGTCATGAACGTTACCTATTACGTTAAGTTTTTTTAATTTTGTGTGAAGAGGTAGCTGCTAGAAATATTCTAAATGAAAGCTTTTGCTCAAAGGTATTTGTCTTAGTCTTCTGAGCCTAAAAAATTGTTTAGGAAAAAGGTAACATTCATGACTTGAAAAAATCCAATTGCCCAAGATAAATGAAAATGACCCTCTTAACACAGTGACCCAATTCACACCAATCTCTCAATTTTATTCCTAAACATTACGTCAATTAATATAGAAGGACTCTCTTGTCTACTCCAGGCAAATGAAAAAGTCCTAAATGTTTCAGAGTATTTGAAGTACAAAATTTGACCAAGGAACAAAGAGGACACAGAGAGTAAAGTAAGTAGGTACTACCGTCTGATCAATTTAGTCACCAGTGGTTAAAATTGTGGCACATTCACCTCTCATAACAGTAAAGTAGTACTTGGTATGTTGTTGTAGCCAGCTTGGCTACAGCTGCAGGGGTGAGTGATGGTCTCCAGCCAACTTTATTTCAAAGTTGGCTCATCCTGAACCACATATTTCTATGTGCAATCTACCATCATGAGGACTTGGACTTTTCTTTATAAGCCATTAAACTCTTAGGAAACTGCAAGCTGGCCTGGCTTGTAAGGGTGGGCTAGTCTATTCTCTGTTTATAGTCCGCTAGCAGGACACTGGTCTTCTCCCTGTTTAAAGTCCCCCAGTCAGACTACTTGGTATGAATACTAATGCTTACATGAAAAACAGACATCCACTATAATGGAAAGCCAATAAGTTTTCTTCTTTGTTCTTGGCAAAGTTTAAATGTTGTCTCCAATTTAATGTTATAAGATTATCAACATCTGGTTTGAATTCTAAGTCTTCAGTTTTGATGTTTGATGTGTACACAATATTTTGATTGAAATGTTCATTACAGGTACCTGTAAAAGTGTAATTGTAAAATTTAAGACAAGACCGTCAGTTAGAGATAATTTAGAAAATAATTTTGTTCCATTTCAATTTTAACTTCTGATAATTTCTTGTACTAAAAATCACAGGAAGTATTTTGTTGTTAAAAAATTAATACGCTCCAATTTTAAATTTCTAGATGTTTTATAACACCTGAGCAACCTTGGTTTTGTGTCTGTTGACCTTTCTGTCTGTTATTTGCATTCCTTGAAATGTGCAAATCTCTAAAACTACCCAACCACATTTACAAATTATTGTACACAAATGTACCTACCCTGTATAAATTTCAATAAAAATTTCAGCAACATTTTTGGGAGACCAGAAAATTATTGGTTCTTGGTATAAAAAAAAACACACACACACATACTTAAGCACATTTATCTTAAATTCTAAATTGATTTTTTTTGGGTGATTCCATTACTTTCTTTTCTAAAGGATAAGAAAAGTAAAAAATGTACCTTTGAAGAAACCAAGAACTGTATTGGCTTCAATAAGAGAGGAGCTCCAGACTCCAGGTGTTGTGCTACATCCACTTGTTATCATGATGGTGCAGAAGTCTTTAGATAGTTTGTCTGATAGAACTTGAGAATAAGTAATCAACTAATCATATAATCAAAATAACATCGAATTCCGTATTTAAATTAAATAAATTCAAATTTCTAAGTAATACTAGGTTCTTGTTAATTGGCAATTGCACTAAGCTTTTGAAGATTTCAGAATTTTTAAATTAGTGGATTTTTTGCCACTGCCGCTGCGGCCATTTGTCGAAAAACATGTGAGGTTTCTAGCCAAGGAGGTTAATATCTCAGTGGCTATATATAGTGAATAGAGCAAAGTAAAATATCGCAAAGGTTTCGTCATGTTGAAATTAGGCTAAACCCCCCAAAAACACCACTTCGTGGTTAAAAAAAGAAGAACGCCTCACTCAAAAGAATGATTATAATTACCTAAAAATAAATGATATCAAATTGAGAACACCTTACCCCCTCTCTTTCTATATCTCTGCACTCCTCTCTGAATTTATTTCTCTTATGTTTATCTTTCTTTATCCTTTCTAGGGGTCATCCCAAACTTGATTTCTCTTTAAATTTACTTGTTGCACGGCAATAAAAAATGGCGGTCGCAGTATGTTTTTTCTGAACTTATTTGATTTGAATCGAGAAAATTACACCGCGACCGCCATTTTTTATTGCCGTGCAACAAGTAAATTTAAAGAGAAATCAAGTTTGGGATGACCCCTAGAAAGGATAAAGAAAGATAAACATAAGAGAAATAAATTCAGAGAGGAGTGCAGAGATATAGAAAGAGAGGGGGTAAGGTGTTCTCAATTTGATATCATTTATTTTTAAGTAATTATAGTCATTCTTTTGAGTGAGGCGTTCTTCTTTTTTTAACCACGAAGTGGTGTTTTTGGGGGGATATCAGTTCTTTTTGTACGAAAATATAGGTTCATACACTACTGAACATTATGAATAACAAAAGTAAATAAGCTGGGAGAATGTGAATGTACCAAGTTGTCTTTTTTTTTAAGATATAGTTTTAGCAGTACGTAATTTTTGTAAGGTCAATATTTATTTGGATCACAGATTTGGCCTCCTGAGTCCCCAAAGTGAGTAAATAATATATAAATTTGCAATACAAGACCTTTTGATTCTATACTCCACATGATTAGGTTTATCTTTCAATGCTAAATAGACCTCGGAGCCGCCTATGAGGGACACTAAAACACCGCCTGGATTTACAAATGCCAAAGAAATTAATTTGTAATCACCTTATCAAGGTGAGGTAATGAGTTCTCTCCTGTTGACCTTTTCTTACCCGAATTCTCTCCGGCTTGTTGCAGGGGTCACCACCAGTATCTCTCCCGGAAATAAGACCATGCTTTTTTACACTAGGTATTTAAGAAAATGAAAACTATAAAATTATCATTTATATATAAGTATCGGCCTTTTATAGGGAAATCTTTAAAATCTCTAACTAATGAAAGGCAATGCCTTTAGTGTAGTAGAGTTAGGTAAAATACATAGAAGGCCATGCCTCAGGAATATAGTAGGGTTAGGGATACTGATAGATAGATAAATTTTATTTGTAATAAAATCAAATTTTGTTACAATGGTTGGCATTAAGACTATAAATAATTTCAAATGAGCTTAAAAATAATTAAAATAAGAAATAATAAAAAAGTAAATATTAAAAATGACATTATGGCCCTTGCATTTTGTTAACAAAAATATAGTAAAAACAAATTAAACTAACAAAGTTACTAAGTTACCTACTATTCCACTCAACATAATTATTTATCATTAATTTATTCGTTTCTGATAAAAGAACGAATCCTCAAAGCTGCCTGCACATAACCAAATATTTTACTTATATCCGATCTATTCTCTGTATTCAGGAGCGATCTATTCTCTGTAATTTCGTTATTATGAGCTTGTAATAATCCTCTAATATAAACTTCCCTAAATTGTTCATTAGGGATACTGCATAGAAGGCCATGCCTTGGGTTTATCATAGGGTTAGGAAAAATACATAGAAGGCCATGCCTCAGGTGTTTATCAATGATTCCTAGGTGTTTCGATTATAATTTTTATGCTAGGCCTAAACTATGTAGGTATAAAATCAGGTAAAAATGCAAGAGACTTGACGGGAGACAATTTGGTGTTGATAGAACCATGAGCGGGAGCGAATTCGGTGGTCATGTCCCTTATCAATACCTCACGAGGTATGAGTGTACCCCGGACATAATGGACAGAGAAAAAAAAACTTCCCTGAAGGGGATCGAACCCAAGTCATCGTGCGTGCAAGCCTAGAATGCTACCCACTTGGCCAAAGTCACTACTTTGTCACAACTTTTAGTGAGTAGCATCGACATTATGCGAGCTAATTCATCATATTTTATCTCCATCCAACCATGATTGTCCAAAATCAATTTCGTAATGCCGCCAGGTCATTGGCCAATTCTGCAACTACTAAAATTTTCCTCGCGAGGGTAATGAGGTCGTCATGAAGATCAAATATAAAGATCGGAAAAACAAAACAACGTTAAGCCCAAATTGAAAATATAGAGCTAAAAAATTTCGTCCCCGCCAGGATTCGAAACCGTGCTGACTGGGTTGCAGGTCGAGCATGCTACCAACAGACAAAGTTGTCTTCTGAAGAAACGGACGGAAAATGAACTAACTAAATTAATACTTGGAAACTTAAACATTAAAATTTTGCAGTGAGAGAGCGAGGTCATGTCGAAAAATACATACTGGCCAAGATCTACTAAGCTAAGGATTCGAAGGTACCTACCCGCCAAAGAAAATGAAAAGGCCACCAGGTGCCACCCAGTGGACCGGATGAAGGAATAAAATGAATAAATTTGGTATCTGCTCATCAAGATCTTTCATTTGATACCACTTAAGATTAGTATTATCCTTCAATTCCCGATTTGGGCTCCCAAAACCCGAGGCCGCCCAAATGGGCCGCCCGCTCATAATTTAGAATTTTTTTTTGGTCCGGGCTCATCTCCATTATATCTTGATCACTTTAGACACCTCACTTAATCTTCAGTGCCAAGTTAAAGACACGAAGTCGGGTCTCAAAGGATCCGTATGAAAAAAAACAGAAAAAAAAAAAAAAATTATGAATCTTTTCATGTCTTTCACGATTGTTGGGGGGTCTCGAAAATAGGGTTCCCGTTGGCCTAGGAAGTCAAACAAAAAGTCAAACCAATTTATTTTTCAACGTAGAGTCCATTTTTGCAATAAAAATCGCAATTTTTGAATTTCATGTTGCACTTTTCGCTGGCTGAAAGTACATGAAATGCATGGGAACTATGTTTTCCGTAACCTTACACTCTGCCGGGCTGTCTCTTTCTTTGTATAGGCGTTCTTCACACCTCGGCCGAGGTGTTTGATATAGCGATCTAGCCTAGGAGTAAAATAGTAAATCCTACTCAGTTTAAGCTGTCTTGTGTAATCTCTATATTGCTTTTTTTACTTCCGATTTATGAGTATGAAGCTGATGTAAATCTTCGTATTGGGTATTGTATTTTTTCGTTTTACAACAAAAAATACTCTAATAATATAAAGTTCATGCCGTAACAGAGCGCAGTGGTTAAGCACTCGCATGCCATGCGGAAGGTTCCGGGTTCGAACCCCCGCGCTGGCAAAAGCTTGTATTCATAATTTGGTTACAGTTCTTTGTAAGTTCTTCCGGTGCGCTCGTGTTGAACCAGCACCTAAATGGGAAGTATTGTGTCACTTCTCGCCCATCAGAGGGGATACTACGGGATGGGCAGGCTGTAACATCGACCACAAGCGTCTATAGTAGTTCCTGTTTCATGGCTACGAAATAAAAAAGGCTGTGTAACACTCATCTTTTAAAAAAAATCTTCTTTCATATGGCTCCAACAGCATGGTCATAAACAGAAGATTTACCCTCCATTCGCTGGAAACTCACAAACCACCCTCTCAACTAAACCTCACCCAGCCTGAATGGAACCGGTGGAAGTTGTTAACCTCATCAGTAATCTAATAAACTGGTTTATTCAACAAAAATACTTGTACGGTATTTGGCTGGTTCACGCCTTTGCACACAACAGTAAAAATGGTGCACGCTTACTTTGCAAGCACGATAATTGACGATAACATGAATACTGATCACAACCTCACTACCTCAAGCGTGCTGAACGTTTACTTAAGCAAGGAGAATTCAAGCCTATTCACGTTTACAGGAAGTAGGATTCACTCTTACTAACTAAGCTTACTTGAGCGTGTGTAAAAGCAAGTGTTTGATAGTTTGACATGCCCCATACTTGCTTCAATCGGTTTTACTTTGTTTAACTTTTTGGTAGCTAATCACCGAGTCACCGAGGTGAGAGCTGCCTTCAGTACTTACCATCAGCTCAGTTCAAATTTACCTACCGCCCGTTCATCTAGGTTTTCTGATCTCGCAGGCTATCGTAGCATATAGGTAGTCCGACTTTTCATTATAAAGTTTCATCATTTTCATTTAAACACTTTTTCATCTTTTCAATAATTAACATCAGTGCAATTAATCAACATAAATCTAAAATAATAATATAATGCAGGCCAAATTAAATATCAACTAAGCTAGGGTATCCCTTTCCTCTTCCCTCTAACGTCTTTTTCTAACCCTTAGTCGCGGTCGCGTCTTCAATCTACGGTCGCGATAAAAACAACCTCGATCGCGAAACTAATATTAAATAATTTAATAACCTGTGCCCTGTGAGTACGGTAAGATTTATGTTGTAGTAAATAGCATCAATTATTTCACAGCATAGGCTTTTCTGGTTTGAGCTAGCAACCATATATACAGTCCACTAATTCGCTTACATTTAAGCTACCGTTTCATTTGTCCTACAGGACCCTCATTAATTTCATTTTCCATCTAGTGTAGTCAATACATTGATTACACCACAGCAAGGCTACCCGCAAGGTTATGTGCTTTGTGGGAGCCTTAACCATGACAGATTGTGGATTTTGACAATGTTAGAAGATTTATTATTATTATTAAACATGTTGGATCAAGTTTTATTTACAATAAAGTAGGTACATAGAATATTTACATAGAAATTGAAATAAAACAAAACTTGATCAAGGGCGGTGATAATGCCAACGGCATTCTCTTCCTATGAAGATGATGTTGGGGCTTCAGTAGACCATTTTCGGCAGTTCTGACAATGGTGCACTTGTTCAACCGTGAACAATTTCTCATCTGTGAAGAGAATTTTTTCCAAGTTTATTACCAGCGCGGCGGCCCGCTCAGCCAGAAGATGGTTGATCACACATAGAAATAATTATGTGGTTCAGGACGAGCCAACTTTGAAATAAAGTTGGCTGGAGACTATCACAACCCCCTCCAGCTGAAGCCAAGCTGGCTACAACAACAACATCTTTCGAGGCGCTCTCGTTTGTTAACCTCCGTGAGCAACTGAACTGTTTGGAGCTTGTAAGCCTCCAGAGTCCAAGCTCACGAGCTTTTGGGTTGGGTGGAAGAGATTGCCACAGGCAATAACCCTGCCCTTTAAAACGTATGAGACGGGTCCTATTTTCTATAGTTTGTACGCTGGGACGGCTTCAAATTAGGGTAGGTATGTGTTCCAAATATGACAACAACAAATAATTGGGACGGGCGAGTACAAAAATATATTCATAATAGCATTATCTGTGCCCACCGGTGGGTCACGTTACAAGGGAAATTGAGAAAAAAAACGTGACCCACCGGTGGGCACGCCGTCTCATACGTGTTAGATAGGACATTTCTCTTTTTTTTCTTTCTTGTATATTTGTTTAATCTTTTTGTTTTTCTTTATATATTATTGTATTCTACTGTATATATTTTTTGTTCTACCTAATAAAGCTTAAAAAAAAAAAAAAAATGAGCCGTACAGATTCACGGTTCTAACCAGTGTCGGGAATTTTTCTCATGGAATGGCATGGATGTAAAGGTAAAGTGTCCTGAAGAAATGCGAAAGCGGTTCCGGGGCACAATTACCTTTTGAAAAAAAAGGAGTGTTTACCATGCGTTTTCTTCCCTTTCTGAGACTGTCAGCTTCATTACGAAGTTTTTTTATACCGTTTGATGGCACGTGAAACAAGTGAACGGGCAATGCCAAGCTCCTGAACAATCTCACAATTTAGTTTTCCAAGTTCATGAAGTGTTAGAATAGCAAGACGATGACAAGATGAAATTCGAAGCAAAACTGACTGAAAAACCATAGAGTTATGTTTTAATATTCCATGTTTTTTTTTTTTTTCGTCGGTTAGGAACGTCCGTAGAAAAATATAAAAACAAATTAATGTCACTACCTCTGACAATTGGTTCGATTATGACACCATTCCATGTAATATCAGCCAACATAGCACATTCATCTCGCATGTAGTCATGTCCATGCTAGAAAATTTAGCGTAGCTCAAGCCACTATTACAGAAATAATGTAGAAAACACAAAAACTATGCGGAAAAAAATACCTACACAATACCTGTAAATTGTCTGTGATATACTCAAATATATCAAAAAATGGAACATTTCAAATAAAGAACACAAATTGCATAATATATAAAAATGGAATAAAATGTAATGTACATTTTTGTAACTTAATTATATAAAGTACGTCATTTCTAACATTAAATTCTATCGAGTAGATTTCATTGTACATCCACATCATTCTACTATACAGGGTGGTTCACAGTAGACGCATAATAATATCCTCTTATTTCTATTGCCCGACTAGGACAAATGAGACACATTATTCTGTCCCGGTAGCTCAGTGGTAAAGGCGGCACTCTGTGAATCCAGAGATTCCAGACGTCGTGGGTTCGAAACCCAGCCGGGACATGACAAGTTATGCTCCCATTTGGGATTTTACAAAATAATAATATGTCTTGGGCTTACTGCTGGAATAATGGGACTTTAATAGTCCTAATCGGACAGTATAAATAAGACGATATTATTAAATTATATTCCAACAGTGAGCCCAAAACGAATATTTGGGTGGTCAAAATCCCAAATTGGAGGATGATTTGCCAAACTTTTTTCATGTATTACCAGACGAACGCGCGACGCCTTGAATTTGATATGGACAAAAGCTGTGAAATAAGAATCTATAAAACTGATTGATCTTGGTATGAAAACAAAAGTTGGGAATCTAAATTTAATAAAGAACATTCAGGGTTGTATGCAGAGTCCTCACTGTAGGGATGCCTGGGTCATTTGTCCCTTCAGCTGATTTTGTTATTCAGAGACGTTTGTTTAAAGCGTCTATGCGCATGTGCATTCAGATGTTTCTTTAATAAATAATTGTCAAGGTCCAAGTATTCCCTATAGCAAGCTCGGGACCACCCTACAGTGAACCCTATAATTGTCTTTACAAAATCGTCTCAGAACTTTAATGTAAGTTTTTATGATTATGAACGGAAATTTTTGTAAAGTTTTGTTATTAATTAGTGATCAATATTAACTGGCCGTCGTTCCAGAAACCACTCTCCACTCTCATAATCTCCGAATCTCCCTTTCAACCATCAGCACAACGCACTCAGATTGGTTAAATTGAACGCAATAACTGAATGAGTTTTTTTTACAACTACTAGAGGGTGTATCATAATAACACTCTTTAGTGGAAGGTAACCACCAGGCGAGGTTAATGCTCAAATCATTTTCTACCACCTAACTCTCAGAATTCTATTATTATGTGGTCACAAACTCAAATTAATGAGGAAAAATTCATATACTGGGTGGGATTCGAACCAACGGACCCCTACGCTACCTGGATTACCAGACTAGCGCGTTAACCACTTGACTACCAGTGCACCATATTAAAATATATTTAATCAGATTGCGTTGTGTGACGATTGAAAGAGAGATATGAGAATTATGAGAATGAAGGCCAGGTCACTATTTCACCACTAATATTACAGGTTTACACAGTAACTTTTTTTTAAGATGAGTGTTTCACAGCTTTTTTTATTTCGTAGCCTACAGGAGCTACTGTAGACGCATGTGGTCTGTGTAAGTGTAACTATTCTCTAATTTGGGATTTTGACCACACAATAATTAGTATTGGGCTTACTGCTTAAATAATGGGACTTAAGTCCTAATCGGGCAACATAAATAAGGCGCTATTATTATTTGACATTATAATATCCCCCTCATAGGGGGAGGCCCATGCTCCATAGGGGTGACAGAGGGCTATATTATATTATTATTATTATTTGACACCAAAATGACCAACCAAAGGCCTTTACCACAGTTTTTAATGGAGAAATTTAATCGTGGAATTAAATGGTCACTAGCGATTTGATTCCGTATACATTTGTCCACTAAGTTTTAGATTAAATAACTCCATCTACCGATAATCAATACAATATTCTGTTTATGCTGCAAGAATGAGGCGTAGAGTCCCTTTACTTTCGCAGTCTAAACAAGTCTCCAGCTCCGCAGTCTCCTTTATTGGTGATATCTCATTTCAACTGTGGGTTAGAGAGAGGTGCTACTTCCTACAACAGACAGCTTTGGAACAAGATCTACCTGGGGATCAGTAGACAATGTAGACATGCGTCCATCAGAACCCTGCACCACCCCTACATCACACCTAGTCATTCCGGGAGCTACTTCAGCTAGTTTCCCCACTCAGTGCACAACATTTTCTTACGAAAAACATTTTGTCTCGAGTTTTAGAACGAATAGGCTACAGAAGAAAAAAAGTGGTATTATTCATGCCGAAATTAAAATCTAGAACTTAAGTCATGAGTTAGCATCGGTTTTCCCTTCTGCGACTATATGCAAAATCTAGACTTAGCTCGACAGAGGCATTACAAATGTTTCAGTTCAGCGAAGTTAAGACTTGGATGGATGACCATTCTCGGCCTCACTTTCACTGGGTGAGGTTAATTTGGGTAGCGGGTTCGTTAGTTTCCAGCGAATGGAGGGTAACACCCCCGGCGTGATATGACCATGCATTTGAAGGCGACGAAAAAAAAAAAACTTGGAATGTAAGGTGTTGCAAAGCAAAGTTTCAGTCATTGGGATTCGATCTCATTAGAGTCTAAAGGAGCATCGAAACGCTTCGCAACGTTCTGACACAAAATGTTGCATTCAGTGGTACACCGAGTTCAGCTAGAGAGGGACACTACTACAGCCTGAGTAATAAGAACCGTGCTCAAAATAGAAATGGTAACATCAATGTACAAGAGTAAAGTATAAGTCAACTTATTGTACAACTAGGAGAAAGTCAATATTAGATAAAAATCTATAACATAGAAAAAGTAAATTTATGCTTAATTTATAATGTAATGAAAATAAACACGAAATAGAAAAATGAGAGAACATTGTGAGATTCTTGATAGTCGCGAGTGTTCCTCAGATGGTCCAAGAGGTAGCGCTGCGCGTCGCAGAGATATAAACGAGTGTTTCTCGAATAATCCGCTGGGTAGCGCTGAGAGTCGCAGAGGGGTAAATGCAGAATGGCACGAGAGAGGGTTGTGGCGCATCTAGAAGAGGCCCTTCTTCTTGGTCTTCTTCTCTTTCCCGTCCAGAGAACTGCTGGAAGAACAACGAATCGTATCAATGACACATAATAAAAATCGATATCTGTAATCGATAGTTGCTATATCAATGGTTGTTACAATCGATAGTTGCAAAATCAATAATTGTTGTAATCGATAGTTGCAATATCAATAGTTGTTGTATTCGATAGTTGCAATATCAATAGTTGTTGTAATCGATAGTTGCAATATTGATAGTTGTTGTATTCGATAGTTGCAATATCAATAGTTGTTGTAATCGATAGTTGCAATATCAATAGTTGTTGCAATCGATAGTTGCAAAATCAATAGACTATTGTTTTTTTAGACCTTAGTTTTAAATATTATCTTACACTGACTGACAAACACCGCTCTGGACATCTTCGGTGATCCTACGAGAACCAGTGCATTCAACGCGCCGTTGACGCTCGCGAGGAATAGTTACACAAGAAGTTAACGGGACTTACTCTCGCTCCAGACTTTTCCTTCTCAGCTCGTCCATGGAGACGCCATTGCTCTGCTCCCATTGGCCGATTTCCTGCTCTAGGCCACGCCTCTTGTCTTCCAGCTCCTTGATCTGAGCCTCCAGCGACTTTTTCATCTGCTCGTGCCGTCTCTGTAGCTGAGGGACAGAGTTTTGGGAAAGATTGCTATAAGGGTACATTTCAAACTGTAGCTGAGGGAGAGTTGGGAAAATATTGCTGTAAGGGTACATCTCAAACTGTAGCTGAGAGAGAGAGAGAGTTGGGGAAAGATTGCTGTAAGGGTACATCTCACACTCTAGCTGAGGGAGAGAGTTGGGGAAAGATTGCTGTAAGGGTACATCTCAAACTGTAGCTGAGGGAGAGTTGGGGGAAGATTGCTATAAGGGTACATCTCAAACTGTAGCTGTGAGGGAGAGAGTTGGGGGAAGATTGCTATAAGGGTACATCTCAAACTGTACCTGAGAGAGAGAGAGAGAGAGTTGGGGAAAGATTGCTGTAAGGGTACATCTCAAACTGTAGCTGAGGGAGAGAGTTGGGGAAAGATTGCTGTAAGGGTACATCTCAAACACCTGCTGTAGGAGTACATCTCAGATACTTACATCCTGCTGTAGGGGTACATCTCGGATACTTACATCCTGCTGTAGGGGTACATCTCAGATACTTACATCCTGCTGTAGGGGTACATCTCGGATACTTACATCCTGCTGTAGGGGTACATCTCAGATACTTACATCCTGCTGTAGGGGTACATCTCAGATACTTACATCCTGCTGTAGGGGTACATCTCAGATACTTACATCCTGCTGTAGGGGTACATCTCAGATACTTACATCCGCCTCTGAGTCCTTGAGCTTCTGCTTCTTCTCCTTGACTTTCATCTCGAACACCTGCTGTAGGGGTACATCTCAAACACCTGCTGTAGGGGTACATCTCAGATACTTACATCCTGCTGTAGGGGTACATCTCAAACACCTGCTGTAGGGGTACATCTCAGATACTTACATCCTGCTGTAGGGGTACATCTCAGATACTTACATCCTGCTGTAGGGGTACATCTCAGATACTTACATCCTGCTGTAGGGGTACATCTCAAACACCTGCTGTAGGGGTACATCTCAGATACTTACATCCTGCTGTAGGGGTACATCTCAGATACTTACATCCTGCTGTAGGGGTACATCTCAGATACTTACATCCTGCTGTAGGGGTACATCTCAGATACTTACATCCTGCTGTAGGGGTACATCTCAGATACTTACATCCTGCTGTAGGGGTACATCTCAGATACTTACATCCTGCTGTAGGGGTACATCTCAAACACCTGCTGTAGGGGTACATCTCAAACACCTGCTGTAGGGGTACATCTCAGATACTTACATCCTGCTGTAGGGGTACATCTCAAACACCTGCTGTAGGGGTACATCTCAGATACTTACATCCTGCTGTAGGGGTACATCTCAGATACTTACATCCTGCTGTAGGGGTACATCTCAGATACTTACATCCTGCTGTAGGGGTACATCTCAGATACTTACATCCTGCTGTAGGGGTACATCTCAAACACCTGCTGTAGGGGTACATCTCAAACACCTGCTGTAGGGGTACATCTCAGATACTTACATCCTGCTGTAGGGGTACATCTCAGATACTTACATCCTGCTGTAGGGGTACATCTCAGATACTTACATCCTGCTGTAGGGGTACATCTCAGATACTTACATCCTGCTGTAGGGGTACATCTCAGATACTTACATCCTGCTGTAGGGGTACATTTCAGATACTTACATCCGCCTCTGAGTCCTTGAGCTTCTGCTTCTTCTCCTTGACTTTCATCTCGAACACCTGCTGTAGGGGTACATCTCAAACACCTGCTGTAGGGGTACATCTCAGATACTTACATCCTGCTGTAGGGGTACATCTCAGATACTTACATCTACCTCAGAGTCCTTGAGCTTCTGCTTCTTCTCCTTGACTTTCATCTCGAACACCTGTGCTGTAGGGGTACATCTCAAACACCTGTGCTGTAGGGGTACATCTCAGATACTTACATCCGCCTCCGAGTCCTTGAGCTTCTGTTTCTTCTCCTTGACTTTCATCTCGAACACCTGCTCCATGTCCACCTCCATCTTCTTCATCTTCAGCTCGTGCTCTCGCTTCTCCTCCTCCATCTGAGCCAGCGGGTTCCTGCAATACAATATTCAGTTAGGACATGTGTACATCAATGTATGATTTTTTTCCCTTTTCATTATAATTATTTGTACTGTACAAGTGTACATATTATATTTTATGTCTTTCTACCTAATAAAGTATTTTTTTTTTTTTTTTTTAATAGTCGTCTACACCTCATCACGGATAACAGAATCCTTAGGTTTCTGTGTGACGTGTGAGGCAATAACTGACGCGTTACTTTGGGTATTATAAAATAATAATATTTGGTCTGTCATTGTCATTGGTGTTGTTACATCAAGCGCCTGTACCAAGTAATTACTAGGTAATGTAGACATTCGTTTCTCCTCCTCCATCCTAGCCAGCGGGGAACATGAGGCCACTCTGGGCCAAATGGGAGCCGTTTTGGTGAAAATTGAAAATGATTTTTTCTATTTTTATTCACAAAGGTCCACCACTCACTTGTTGAGAAGTCTCGGCTTGCCGTCGGTGCCCAGGCCAGCCAGCTTTCGACAGCGGAAGTTCTCGTAGTGCACATTGCTCGTCACGTCCTTCAGATCCTGCAGGTTGGTGCGGATCAGCATGTTACGGAGCGCCAGGAAGTCGCAGTGCTCCAGGTTCTCCACTGAAACCCGACGGAGAGGAAGCACATTTGTAATAATAGGCAATGTTGTATTTGACATCAATAATAATATACAAAATAGTATAGTATAGTATAGTAGTGCTTTATTTAGACTGTCGGATCGAGACAGGAAGTCCCATTATGCTAACAGTTTAATATAGCAACTCTTTATTTATTGTATATTTTACAGGATTTTATAAATGAACAAAAGTATAATATAAAAGTATAATATTAGGTAACAAATATAAAAGGTAATTCAATACTGAGTTGGAAAGAAAAATGATATAAGTTATATTCGCTTACCATCTATGTACTTGTACCTACCTAATACTATTTCTATCATTATGTATGTACGATGTATGTTGACAATTGCCATAGCTATCTACATGAGAGGAGAACATTATTATGGAACTGACGGCGTTCTCTGGACGGCAAAGAGAAGAAGACCAAAAAGAAGGGCCTCTTCTAGAGCCCTATTTTTCTTTCTAACCAAAGTTAACCAAACGGAACAAAATAAGCCAAACTGGAAGCAAGTCATTTTTCTTTTGGAAGAGGAAAAAATTCCACTTCCAAAGTTAACCAAAATGGAAGTAGAAAATTCTTGCTTCCAGTTTGGTTCATTTTATTTCCGTTTGGTTAACTTTGGTTAGAAAGTGAAGTTGACCTTGGAATAAAATGGAAATATTTGGAAAAAACCTAACCTGGAATTTTTTTTTGGTTAGAAAGAAAAATACAGCTATAGTATCCCCGTCTTCTTCACAGTTTTTAACTTTGAAGACGGGAAGAATACCTTCCTATTATTTTTTATTGTAATAATTTATCTTTGTCAAATAAATGGAAATGTTGTTGTTGTTAAATCATGAATATCACAATGTTCTCTCATTTTTCAATTGCGTGCTCATTTTATTACGATATATATTTATTATGGATATTATGGCATACAACGCAAGATAATTCATTTGTTATCCGTACAATACAAATTACTAACATCGAGAATAAACCATATTCTTTGGATGCTAGCCAAATCGCTTTCAATTATACACCAAACTTTCTGAGAATGTGGGCTGTACCCAGGATGATGGCACATGATTGCACTTCGGAAACATTGAGATACTTCGGAAACATTGAAATACTTCGGAAACATTGAAAAATTAAGGATATTATTATTATTATTATTATTCCTACCTTGAGCCACGCCCCACGGGTACTTCCTCCCCCGCACCCTCCTCCCCTCCACCTCGAGCACAGTGTTGGAGCCCACCACCGCGAAGGGCACCCGTCCTCCCAGGCCCTTGCTCTCCTCGCCCCCGACGCCCCCGCCCCCACCCCCTCCAGCCGGGAACTCGTAGATCTGAATCTTGTGCTGCGCGATCTCGCTCAGGATCTGAAACACGGAGTATTTTTTGTAATTTGTAATTTAATTTTTTTTTTTTTAAAGTTTCCATGTATTTATATTTTACAATAACATCTTTTTTTTATTTATTTATTTCCATCAATATACGGGCGGACCCTATACTATCTAATTACAAATTTGTCCTAACTATCAAAAAAAAATAAACTATTAAACTTAATACTAATAAACAATTTTAAATACATATAACATCTTCAACAAACAATGAGGCTATATTGATAGTAATAATTCCGTGTCCGTAAGATTATTATTATTACACACTTTATTAATATAAAAAGACATATGTACAGTATGAATAATCATTATAACAAATCGTTACCTTTTCACTGTGTCGGGGGTTACCTGTTTGACTGTGTCGGGGGGTTACCTGTTTCACTGTGTCGGGCGGTTACCTCTTTCACTGTGTCGGGCGGTTACCTGTTTCACTGTGTCTGGGGTTACCTGCTCATTGAGTGATTCGGCTCATTGAGTGATTTGGCCCATTGAGTGATTCGGTATATTGAGGGCTTCACTGTGTGTCGGGTGGTTACCTGTTTCTTTAACGCCTGGCACTCCTCGGGAGTGAGCGTACATCGAGAGTCGGTGAGTGATTTGATACATTGAGTGATTCGGCTCATTGAGTGATTTGGCTCATTGAGTGATTCGGTATATTGAGGGCTTCACTGTGTCGGGTGGTTACCTGTTTCACTGTGTCGGGTGGTTACCTGTTTCTTGAACGCCTGGCACTCCTCGGGAGTGATTCGGCTCATTGAGAGCTTCACTGTGTCGGGTGATTAGCTGTTTTACTGAGTCGGGTGGTTACCTGTTTCTTGAACGCCTGGCACTCCTCGGGAGTGAGTGTACATCGAGAGTGGGTGAGTGATTTAATACATTGAAGGGTTGGGTGGAAGAGATTGCCACAGGCAATAACCCTTTAGATAGAACATTAAGTTCATTCTCTTTTTTTCTTCCTAATCTTTTTGTTTTTCTTTATATTTCATTGTATACTACTGTATATATTTTTTGTTCTACCTAATAAAGCTTAATATAATAATAATAATTGAGTGATTCGGGTCATTGAGTGATTTGGCTCATTGAATGATTCGGCTCATTGAGGGCTTCACTGTGAGTCGGGTGGGGTTACCTGTTTCTTGGACGCCTGGCGATCCTCGGGAGTGAGTGTACATCGATAGTCGGTGAGTGATTTAATACGTTGAGTGATTCGGCTCATTGGGTGATTCGACTCATTGAGTAATTCAGCTCATTGAGTGATTCAGCTCATAGAGTGATTCGGCTCATTGAGTGATTCGGCTCATTAAGTGATTTGGCTCACCTGTTTCTTGAACGCCTGGCACTCCTCGGGCGTGAGCGTACATCGAGAGTGATTCGACTCATTGAGTGATTCAGCTCATTGAGGGCTTCACTGTGTGTCGGGTGGGGTTACCTGTTTCTTGAACGCCTGGCACTCCTCAGGAGTCGGGTGGTTACCTGTTTCACTGTGTCGGGGTGGTTACCTGTTTCACTGTGTCGGGGTGGTTACCTGTTTCACTGTGTGTCGGGGGGTGGTTACCTGTTTCACTGTGTCGGGGTGGTTATCTGTTTCACTGTGTGTCGGGTGGTTACCTGTTTCACTGTGTGTCGGGCGGGTGGGGTTACCTGTTTCTTGAACGCCTGGCACTCCTCGGGCGTGAGCGTACATCGAGAGTGATTTGATACATTGAGTGATTTGGCTCATTGAGTGATTCGTCTCGATGAGTGATTCGACTCATTGAGTGATTCGGCTCATTGAGTGATTCAGCTCATTGAGTGATGCGGCTCATCGAGTGATTCGGCTCATTGGGTGATTCGGCTCATTGAGTGATTCGGCTCATTGAGTGATTCAGCTCATTGAGTGATTCGGCTCACCTGTTTCTTGAACGCCTGGCACTCCTCGGGCGTGAGCGTGTCCACCTTGGCGATGACGGGCACGATGTTGACCTTGTCGTGGAGGCGCTGCATGAACTCGACGTCCAGAGGCTTCAGCCCGTGCCCGCTCGGCGCGATTTGATACATTGAGTGATTCGGCTCATTGAGTGATTCGGCTCATTGAATGATTCTGCTCAATGAGTGATTCGGCTCATTGAGTGATTCGGCTCATTGAGTGATTGGCTCATTGAGGGCTTCACTGTGTCGGGGGTGGTTTGGTTACCTGTTTCACTGTGTCGGGAGTGGTTTGGTTACCTGTTTCACTGTGTCGGGGGTGGTTTGGTTACCTGTTTCACTGTGTCGGGGTGGTTACCTGTTTCCCTGTGTCGGGGTGATTACCTGTTTTACTGAGTCGGGTGGTTACCTGTTTCTTGAACGCCTGGCACTCCTCGGGAGTGATTCGGCACATTGAGTGATTCGGCTCATTGAGAGCTTCACTGTGTGTCGGGGGGTGGTTACCTGTTTCTTGAACGCCTGGCACTCCTCGGGCGTGAGCGTACATCGAAAGTCGGTGAGTGATTCGGCTCATTGAGTGACTCGGCTCATTGAGTGATTCAGCTCATTGAGTGATTCGTTTCATTGAGTGATTCGGCTCATTGAGTGATTCGGCTCACCTGTTTCTTGAACGCCTGGCACTCCTCGGGAGTCGGGTGGTTTCACTGTGTCGGGGGGTTACCTGTTTCATTGTGTCGGGGTGGTTACCTGTTTCACTGTGTCGGGGTGGTTATCTGTATCACTGTGTGTCGGGTGGTTACCTGTTTCACTGTGTGTCGGGCGGGTGGGGTTACCTGTTTCTTGAACGCCTGGCACTCCTCGGGCGTGAGCGTACATCGAGAGTGATTTGATACATTGAGTGATTTGGCTCATTGAGTGATTCGTCTCGATGAGTGATTCGTCTCGATGAGTGATTCGACTCATTGAGTGATTCGGCTCATTGAGTGATTCAGCTCATTGAGTGATGCGGCTCATCGAGTGATTCGGCTCATTGAGTGATTCAGCTCATTGGATAATTCGGCTCATTGAGTGATTCGGCTCATTGAGTGATTCGGCTCATTGAGTGATTCAGCTCATTGAGTGATTCGGCTCACCTGTTTCTTGAACGCCTGGCACTCCTCGGGCGTGCGCGTGTCCGCCTTGGCGATGACGGGCACGATGTTGACCTTGGCGTGGAGGCGCTGCATGAACTCGACGTCCAGAGGCTTCAGCCCGTGCCCGCTCGGCGCGATTTAATACATTGAGTGATTCGGCTCATTGAGTGATCCGACTCATTGAGTGATTCGGCTCATTGAGTAATTCGGCTCATTGAGTGATTCGGCTCATTGAATGATTCTGCTCAATGAGTGATTCGGCTCATTGAGTGATTCGGCTCATTGAGTGATTGGCTCATTGAGGGCTTCACTGTGTCGGGCCCCCCCCCCCCCCCCCCCCCCCCCCCCCCCCCCCCCCCCCCCCCCCCCCCCCCCCCCCCCCCCCCCCCCCCCCCCCCCCCCCCCCCCCCCCCCCCCCCCCCCCCCCCCCCCCCCCCCCCCCCCCCCCCCCCCCCCCCCCCCCCCCCCCCCCCGGTCTCGACGTCAATTACGGCCCGTCGGGCGATTTGATCATTGATGATTCGCTCATGAGTGATTCGGCTCATTGATGATTGCTCATTGAGTGATTTGGGGGGTTTTGAGTTATTCGTTCATTGTAGGATTGGTATTGGAGGTTTCACTGTGTCGGGGTGGTTTGGTTACCTGTTTCACTGTGTCGGGAGTGGTTTGGTTACCTGTTTCACTGTGTCGGGGTGGTTTGGTTACCTGTTTCACTGTGTCGGGGTGGTTACCTGTTTCCCTGTGTCGGGGTGATTACCTGTTTTACTGAGTCGGGTGGTTACCTGTTTCTTGAACGCCTGGCACTCCTCGGGAGTGATTCGGCACATTGAGTGATTCGGCTCATTGAGAGCTTCACTGTGTGTCGGGGGGTGGTTACCTGTTTCTTGAACGCCTGGCACTCCTCGGGCGTGAGCGTACATCGAAAGTCGGTGAGTGATTCGGCTCATTGAGTGACTCGGTCTTCATTTGAGTGAGTTTCGGGGCTCACTGGTTTCTCTTTGAACGCCTGGCACTCCTCGGGAGTCGGGTGGTTTCACTGTGTCGGGGGGTTACCTGTTTCATTGTGTCGGGGTGGTTACCTGTTTCACTGTGTCGGGGTGGTTATCTGTATCACTGTGTGTCGGGTGGTTACCTGTTTCACTGTGTGTCGGGCGGGTGGGGTTACCTGTTTCTTGAACGCCTGGCACTCCTCGGGCGTGAGCGTACATCGAGAGTGATTTGATACATTGAGTGATTTGGCTCATTGAGTGATTCGTCTCGATGAGTGATTCGTCTCGATGAGTGATTCGACTCATTGAGTGATTCGGCTCATTGAGTGATTCAGCTCATTGAGTGATGCGGCTCATCGAGTGATTCGGCTCATTGAGTGATTCAGCTCATTGGATAATTCGGCTCATTGAGTGATTCGGCTCATTGAGTGATTCGGCTCATTGAGTGATTCAGCTCATTGAGTGATTCGGCTCACCTGTTTCTTGAACGCCTGGCACTCCTCGGGCGTGCGCGTGTCCGCCTTGGCGATGACGGGCACGATGTTGACCTTGGCGTGGAGGCGCTGCATGAACTCGACGTCCAGAGGCTTCAGCCCGTGCCCGCTCGGCGCGATTTAATACATTGAGTGATTCGGCTCATTGAGTGATCCGACTCATTGAGTGATTCGGCTCATTGAGTAATTCGGCTCATTGAGTGATTCGGCTCATTGAATGATTCTGCTCAATGAGTGATTCGGCTCATTGAGTGATTCGGCTCATTGAGTGATTGGCTCATTGAGGGCTTCACTGTGTCGGGGGTGGTTTGGTTACCTGTTTCACTGTGTCGGGAGTGGTTTGGTTACCTGTTTCACTGTGTCAGGGGTGGTTTGGTTACCTGTTTCACTGTGTCGGGAGTGGTTTGGTTACCTGTTTCACTGTATCAGGGTGGTTTGGTTACCTGTTTCACTGTGTCGGGGTGGTTACCTGTTTCCCTGTGTCGGGGTGATTACCTGTTTTACTGAGTCGGGTGGTTACCTGTTTCTTGAACGCCTGGCACTCCTCGGGAGTGATTCGGCACATTGAGTGATTCGGCTCATTGAGAGCTTCACTGTGTGTCGGGGGGTGGTTACCTGTTTCTTGAACGCCTGGCACTCCTCGGGCGTGAGCGTACATCGAAAGTCGGTGAGTGATTCGGCTCATTGAGTGACTCGGCTCATTGAGTGATTCAGCTCATTGAGTGATTCGGTTCATTGAGTGATTCGGCTCATTGAGTGATCCGGCTCATTGAGTGATTCGGCTCATTGAGTGATTCGGCTCACCTGTTTCTTGAAAGCCTGGCACTCCTCGGGAGTCGGGTGGTTTCACTGTGTCGGGGGGTTACCTGTTTCTTGAACGCCTGGCACTCCTCGGGCGTGAGCGTACATCGAGAGTGATTTGATACATTGAGTGATTTGGCTCATTGAGTGATTCGTCTCGATGAGTGATTCGTCTCGATGAGTGATTCGACTCATTGAGTGATTCGGCTCATTGAGTGATTCAGCTCATTGAGTGATGCGGCTCATCGAGTGATTCGGCTCATTGAGTGATTCAGCTCATTGGATAATTCGGCTCATTGAGTGATTCGGCTCATTGAGTGATTCGGCTCATTGAGTGATTCAGCTCATTGAGTGATTCGGCTCACCTGTTTCTTGAACGCCTGGCACTCCTCGGGCGTGCGCGTGTCCGCCTTGGCGATGACGGGCACGATGTTGACCTTGGCGTGGAGGCGCTGCATGAACTCGACGTCCAGAGGCTTCAGCCCGTGCCCGCTCGGCGCGATTTAATACATTGAGTGATTCGGCTCATTGAGTGATCCGACTCATTGAGTGATTCGGCTCATTGAGTAATTCGGCTCATTGAGTGATTCGGCTCATTGAATGATTCTGCTCAATGAGTGATTCGGCTCATTGAGTGATTGGCTCATTGAGGGCTTCACTGTGTCGGGGGTGGTTTGGTTACCTGTTTCACTGTGTCGGGAGTGGTTTGGTTACCTGTTTCACTGTGTCAGGGGTGGTTTGGTTACCTGTTTCACTGTGTCGGGAGTGGTTTGGTTACCTGTTTCACTGTGTCAGGGGTGGTTTGGTTACCTGTTTCACTGTGTCGGGGTGGTTACCTGTTTCCCTGTGTCGGGGTGATTACCTGTTTTACTGAGTCGGGTGGTTACCTGTTTCTTGAACGCCTGGCACTCCTCGGGAGTGATTCGGCACATTGAGTGATTCGGCTCATTGAGAGCTTCACTGTGTGTCGGGGGGTGGTTACCTGTTTCTTGAACGCCTGGCACTCCTCGGGCGTGAGCGTACATCGAAAGTCGGTGAGTGATTCGGCTCATTGAGTGACTCGGCTCATTGAGTGATTCAGCTCATTGAGTGATTCGGTTCATTGAGTGATTCGGCTCATTGAGTGATCCGGCTCATTGAGTGATTCGGCTCATTGAGTGATTCGGCTCACCAAGAAAGCCTGGCACTCCTCGGGAGTCGGGTGGTTTCACTGTGTCGGGGGGTTACCTGTTTCATTGTGTCGGGTGGTTACCTGTTTCACTGTGTCGGGGTGGTTACCTGTTTCACTGTGTCGGGTGGTTACCTGTTTCTTGAACGCCTGGCACTCCTCGGGAGTGATTCGGCTCATTGAGTGATCCGGCTCATTGAGTGATTCGACTCATTGAGTGATTCGGCTCATCGAGTGATTCGGCTCACCTGTTTCTTGAACGCCTGGCACTCCTCGGGCGTCAGCGTGTCCGCCTTGGCGATGACGGGCACGATGTTGACCTTGTCGTGGAGGCGCTGCATGAACTCGACGTCCAGGGGCTTGAGGCCGTGCCCGCTGGGCGCGATGAAGTAGAGGCACGCGTGCACGCGCGTGTCCGGGCCCGCGGCGCGCACCACGCGCGACTCCGCGTTCAGATACTCCTCGTACCTGCGAAGACGGTAATATATTAGTATTATCATCTTTTCCTTGTTAGTTGATAGTTTTCTAGCTTTGGCTTTTAATAACAATATCTTAGTATTATTATCTTTTCCTTGTTAGTTGATAGTTTTCTAGCTTTGGCTTTTAATAACAATATCTTAGTATTATTATCTTTTCCTTCTTAGTTGATAGTTTTCTAGCTTTGGCTTTTAATAACAATATCTTAGTATTATTATCTTTTCCTTCTTAGTTGATAGTTTTCTAGCTTTGGCTTTTAATAACAATATCTTAGTATTGTTATCTTTTCCTTCTTAGTTGATAGTTTTCTAGCTTCGGCTTTTAATAACAACATCACAAGCTCTAATTAACTGAGCTGAATTTACAATAGGTAAATTTAGTATTTTGTTCTTTTTATTTTTATATCCTAGTTTCTAAGTGTGTAGTAATGTAATTAGTCAAAGTCGTAATTTTGTAACGGCTTTGACTGTTTTGAATATACACTATAATAAAATCATATTTGAATTGAATTGAATTATTTAACACTTTATTAATTTTTACTTATTTAATACATGACAAGTAAATGGTTTAAATATATATAACAATGACAGTTTACATAATTCATAATATTTTTAACTGAACTCATGCTAGTTTCTTTGGCTGTCGTCATCCCACACTAAGGGTCCTTGTGTCGTGGGATGCTTCATATTATACAGGGTGGTCCAGAAAGTTTGCACCAAAATGATAGGGGTAATAAAAGAGACCATTTCTAACAAAAATATTCCCGGACATTTTCCTTTATTTTTTGTCGTTTTCAAAATGGCGGCCAAAACGTGTGTTTTTCAAATATGTGCGTTCACAACGTTGACAGCTTAAATGAGCATGATCATTAAAACATTGAACGGGTTAATTTAACTTATTTTAATTAAAATTTTATTTTCAATTCAAAAATGCAATCCGTTTTTTTCTAGGTGGTACAGAAAAAAATAAAAAAATCAAAAGCCATCCAAAGTCGGAATATTTGAAAAACACACGTTTTGGCCGCCATTTTGAAAACGACAAAAAATAAAGGAAAATGTCCGGGAATATTTTTGTTGGAAATGGTCTCTTTTATTACCCCTATCATTTTGGTGCAAACTTTCTGGACCACCCTGTATACAACAAAGATAATTACAAATAAATATACAATATAAGAGAAATAAAAAGAGAGAGAGAATAAAATATATGTCCTAACTAAAGGGCGGGGTTGTTGCCTTTGGCATTCTCTTCCAC
This sequence comes from Bactericera cockerelli, assembly GCA_024516035.1. Lineage (NCBI taxonomy): Eukaryota > Metazoa > Arthropoda > Insecta > Hemiptera > Triozidae > Bactericera > Bactericera cockerelli. The sequence goes on from CM044966.1 coordinate 19,528,044, forward strand.
CCAACCTTTAAAATTTCGTATCTGCCCAACCCTTTATTATTTTTAGTCTGACCCGGTAGCATCAAGGACTGCCTTGCTAGAGGATTATAAACAGAGAACGGACTAGCCAACCCTAACAAGCCAGGCTAGCTTTCAGTGTTCCGGTATTTATATACAGGGTGTCCCGTATACAGATGCAAATATTTTTAGGGTAGGTTCAGCCCACCGTGGACTATCATATGAGCGAAACTTGCAGTGGGGCATTTTGCTTCGTTAAAGAGTTAAGGCTAAATCCCTGTTTTTCCCACAGGTCTAGAGGTCACTTGGATCGATGCACGTTTTAAAGAAATGATACCCAGTAAGTAATTTTTGACTTCATGTATGGATAGTCATGCATATTTCCCTTCAAATGCAGTTGGTTGCATAAAAAAATATTAAAAGACCATACTTTTCAATACTTTTCTAAAATTTGATTTTTCCCTTTTCTCCCTTTCGTGAATTCAAAGTACTTCTACAATTGCAATTCTGCGTATCACTAGGTAAAAAAATACCCTTTGCTATTTTCTTTCAATAAATACAAAGTTCTTTCAGACGCGTGAAGGAACGAATGAGATACGCCTTATTAAACGGCACCAGAAGGAGAGAAACACATCTTTCAACATCTCAATGTACCGAAGCCCTCAATGAGCCGAACCGAATCACTCACTCACCGACTCTCGATGTACTGGATGACGGGCTGCCAGCAGTCGCTGTTGTTCACCGCGTCGCCGAACCCGGGCGTGTCGACCACGGTGAGGCTGAGCTTCACGTTGTTCTCGACGAGGAGGCAGCGCTCAATGTATCAAATCACTCACCGACTCTCAGGGCGAATTAATACACGTTTTTGCTATCGCCCTCGATGTACCGAATCACTCAATATACCGAATCCCTCAATGAGCCGAATCACTCCATGTATCAAATCATACACCGACTCTCAGGGCGAACTAATACACGTTTTTGTTATAGCCCTCAATGTACCGAATCACTCAATGAGGCAAATCACTCAATGAGCCAAATCACTCAAAGAGCCGGCTCACTCAAAGAGCCGAACCGAATCACTCCACTCACCGACTCTCGATGTACTGGATGACGGGCTGCCAGCAGTCGCTGTTGTTCACCGCGTCGCCGAACCCGGGCGTGTCGACCACGGTGAGGCTGAGCTTCACGTTGTTCTCGACGAGGAGGCAGCGCGAGGTCTCGACGTTCACCGTCTTCTTGATGCGGAGGCTCGGGCCAGGGTGCTCGGACGAGTAGATGTCGGAGAGGAACATCGAGTTGATGAGCGTGCTCTTGCCCAGCCCTGACTCTCCTGGGAGAAAAAAAGAGCCATGTAAAAATCAAAAAATGTAATATCGAATCAGCCTCCGTGGCGTAACGGTTGTGACTACTGCCCGTGGTCCAGAAGTCTCGAGTTCGACTCCCGGTTGGGGCAGACTTTTCGCACAGAAAATTCTGCCCCTTCCAAACACGTGAGGCTGACATTTCCTGCCCTACCCAGGCTGGGTGAGGTTAATGTGGGTAGCTGTTACGATTCCCAGCGAATGGAGGGTAAAACCCCCGTCCTGAGTATTTCAAATCAGGACGTTAAAATCGAACAGAATCAACTGGTCACAATAGATCAGTGTTAATTGTAAGGGTTTCACTGAAAACTCTGCAACCAGGTTAGATAATAATAATAATAATATCGAATGTATGAATTGTTGTGAAAAAAAATGTACAGGCTGTACACACGCGCCATCGACGCTGGCAAGCCTAACTTTAATCCTGTTTCATAATGTGGCCAGATAAAGAAGAAGAAAGTATGTATTCCTTTTTTCCTTTCTCTCTCTAACATTTTTTAGTTTCCTGACTTGTAAATTTGTATTTTTTTTTTTTTAACATCTATTTGTGTAAATTTCTACCCATGTATGATTTCTATGTAAAAAAAAAAACTTATAAATAAAACTACGGGCTGCCAGCAGTTTTTTTTTTTCCCTTGTTTATATTATTAATATTGTCTATTTTTATATTTACCATTATTTGTCTGTACATATGTTCTACCTATTAATAAAGAGTTTCTAAATAAATAAAAAATAAAAACATGTTAAAGAAGTTGTGAAATTCTTAATTGGATTGTGAACATGTTAAAGAAGAAAAAAAATGTGGCCATAAGAGATGACACTCACCCACAACCATGAGTGTGAATTCGAAGCCCTTCTTGACCGCCTTGCGGAACACCTGGTTGGGAAGATTGGCGAAACCGATGTAGCCGTCCACGTCCTTGGGGAGCTTTCTCTCCGGCATTCTGATTATGTTACTGCAAGCACACAGATGTGGCAGGGTTGGTCTATTAGTTGTTTATTAAAAAATATAAAAAAAATCAAAGGCTTTCTTAAGGTCTATTGAAGGCTTATAAGGCATTCTGATTATGTTGCTGCAAGCACACAGATGTGGCAGGGTTGGTCTATTAGTTGTTTATTAAAAAAAAAAAAAAATCAAAGGCTTTCTTAAGGTCTATTGAAGGCTTATAAGACATTCTGATTGTGTTAATGTAAGCACACAGATATGACAGGGTTGGTCTATTAGTTGTTTATTAAAAAAAAAAAAAAAAAATCAAAGGCTTTCTTAAGGTCTATTGAAGGCTTATAAGGCATTCTGATTATGTTGCTGCAAGCACACAGATGTGGCAGGGTTTATGTCAATTAGTTGTTTATTTAAAAAAAAAAAAATCAAAGGCTTTCTTAAGGTCTATTGAAGGCTTATAAGGCATTCTGATTGTGTTACTGCAAGCACACAGATGTGGCAGGGTTGGTCTATTAGTTGTTTATTAATAATAATAATAAAAAATCAAAGGCTTTCTTAAGGTCTATTGAAGGCTTATAAGGCATTCTGATTGTGTTACTGCAAGCACACAGATGTGGCAGGGTTGGTCTATTAGTTGTTTATTAATAATAATAATAAAAAATCAAAGGCTTTCTTAAGGTCTATTGAAGGCTTATAAGGCATTCTGATTATGTTGCTGCAAGCACACAGATGTGGCAGGGTTGGTCTATTAGTTGTTTATTAAAAAAAAAAAAATCAAAGGCTTTCTTAAGGTCTATTGAAGGCTTATAAGGCATTCTGATTGTGTTACTGTAAGCACACAGATGTGGCAGGGTTTGTCTATTAGTTGTTTATTAAAAAAAAAAAAAATCTAAGGCTTTCTTAAGGTCTATTGAAGGCTTATAAGGCATTCTGATTATGTTACTGCAAGCACACAGATGTGGCGGGGTTGGTCTATTAGTTGTTTATTAAAGAAAAGAAAAAAAATCAAAGGCTTTCTTAAGGTCTATTGAAGGCTTAGAAGCAGGGTCTCCAATGCTAGCCCTATAGGGCTAGATCTAGATACAAAATGCATGTACAAACTAATGTAAATAAGAGGGAGCCTTATAAAAAAGGACACTTTTTGGAATCTAACCCTTTTTTCTCCGAATCTAGCCCCATTTTCAAAAATTTTTCAAAAATTAATTGGAGACCCTGCTTATAAGGCATTCTTATTATGTTGCTGTAAGCACACAGATGTGGCAGAGTTGGTCTATTAGTTGTTTACTAAAAAAAAAAAAAAAATCAAAGGCTTTCTTAAGGTCTATTGAAGGCTTATAAGGCATTCTGATTATGTTACTGCAAGCACACAGATGTGCCAGGGTTAGTCTATTAGTTGTTTATTAAAAAATATAAAAAAATCGAAGGCTTTTTTAAGGTCTTCTGAAGGCTTATAAGGCATTCTGATAATGTTACTGCAAGCACACAGATGTGGCAGGGCTAGTCTATAAGTTGTTTATTAATAATAAAAAAATAATCAAAGGCTTTTTTAAGGTCTATTGAAGGCTTATAAGTGTTATGTTACTGTAAGCACACGCAGATACGGTAGGGTTGGTCTATTAGTTGTAACCAGGAGGTCAGTGGTTCAAGTCCCGGTTTCAGCGTGGATTTAGTAAAGCGAGTTTACGTAGTTGTGATATCACGAAAGTGATTAACACAAATATGAGAACTAAAGATCAGCATATCATCATAGGGTGGCGTCATCGTGAACGATGGTAGCCAGACAGTGGAGGAATGACTCAGCACTTCTACCACTGTCTTTACAAGGAGGCTAATAATTGACAAGGGCCCCCAGAACGAAGCCAATGCTGGTCTACTCCCTGTTTATAGTCCCCCAGCCACACTAACTCCCCCGCCCAGCCAGAACTAAGAAGGAAATATTTTATATTAAATATATACAGGGTGTCCCACCAAACTTGGACACCTCAAATTACTCGGCCCCTGAAAGAGTTTTTGAAAAATAAAAAATCCTAGGGTACATGTCCTAATTATGCGGTTTCAGTCATGAAATTAGCCTCCGTGGCGTAACGGTTGTGACTACTGCCCGTAGTCCAAAGATCCTTAGTTCGATTCCCGGTTGGAGCAGACTTTTCGCACAGAAAATTCTGTCCCCTCCGAACATGTGAGGCTGGCGATTCCGGCCCCACCCAGGCTGGGTGAGGTTAATGTGGGTAGCTGGTACGATTCCCAGCGAATGGAGGGTGAAACCCCCGTCCTGTCTACCTCAAGTCAGGATGTTAAATCCAAATAGAATCAATGGACATGAAAGGAGCCTAGACATTGGATCTGGGCGTCCATATAATCCTCTCACCACCGTGATTTAGGTATCTTTACCTATCTCACGGACACGAAATTATTATTATAGTCATGAAATTTTTTTTATGCAGGGTGGTTCAAAAGTCAGAAATTGAGGTGTCAACTTTCGATTTTTAAATGGATCGACCTGAATTTTATTTGATAATTTTACTTCTAAATGGTGTCTGAGTACTTTTTTAAACAAAAATATTACATACAGGGTGGTTTTTTTCCGACCAATTTTTTTTCTTAATCTCGAATAACTCAAGTTCCTTTAATTTTTTCGATATCAAGAATAGAATGTGTTTGTGTATTGAAAACACGTACTTTCAATTGGCATCAAATTTTTTTCTACAGGGTGGTTCACAAGTGAAATAATGACTTGATTTTTTTTAAATCCGAGTTTTTTTTAATTTTTTATTTGAGATTAATAATTATTGCCTAATTTTACACATTTTTTTGTAGTCATATCGTAAAACAAAACTAAAGTGTTGTACAGGGTGAGACATAATTTTTTTGCAACACCCTGTATATGGGCAGTCAAATAGACGTAAAATTAAATAGAAAGACTAAACATGCAAGAAAAACTTCGATTTTTAATGATATTAAAAAGTTATGGTGTTTTAACTAATATTGTCGCATGGACCACCATGTAGATATTATCTTAAACTATCATGTGGGTACTCGAAGTTGTATAAAATTCAACGAAGACTTCGAATCATGCGGAAAAAAACAAGTAAAAAACAAAAATTTTGAAGCCATTTTCAATTTGGTGTCTACAATGAATGATTTTAAAACTTGAAATCAAAAGTAGGTAGGTGTAGACACAAAATTGAAAATAGCTTTTTGAATTCGTTTTTTTCATTCAGATTTGGACTCCTCGTTGAATTTTAGACAATTTCGACTACCCATATGATGGTTTAAGAAAATATCTACAGGGTGGTCCATGTGGTAATATTAGTTAAAACACCATAACTTTTTAATTTAATTAAAAATCGAAGTTTTTCTTGCATGTTTAGTCTTTCTATTTAATTTTACGTCTCTTTGACTGCCCATATACAGGGTGTTGCAAAAAAATTATGTCTCACCCTGTACAACACTTTAGTTTTGTTTTTCGATATGACTACAAAAAAATGTGTAAAATTAGGCAATAATTATTAATCTCAAATAAAAAATTAAAAAAACTCGGATTTAAAAAAAATCAAGTCATTATTTCACTTGTGAACCACCCTGTAGAAAAAAATTTGATGCCAATTGAAAGTACGTGTTTTCATTACACAAACACTCTCTATTCTTGATATCGAAAAAATTAAAGGAACTTGAGTTATTCGAGATTAAGAAAAAACATTGGTCGAAAAAAACCACCCTGTATGTAATATTTTTGTTTAAAAAAGTACTCAGACACCATTTAGAAGTAAAATTATCAAATAAAATTCAGGTCGATCCATTTAAAAATCGAAAGTTGACACCTCAATTTCTGACTTTTGAACCACCCTGTATAAAAAAAATTCATGACTGAAACCGCATAATTAGACCATGTACCCTAGGATTTTTTATTTTTCAAAAACTCTTTCAGGGGCCGACTAATTTGAGGTGTCCAAGTTTGGTGGGACACCCTGTATATAAAACTTTTTTCGCGATGACTCTCTCTCTCTCTCTCTCTCCTCTCTCTCTCTCTCTCTCTCTCTCTCTCTCTCTCTCTCTCTCTCCTCTCTCTCTCGCTCTCTCTCTCGCTCTCTCTCCTCTCGCTCTCTCTCTCTCTCACTCTCTTCTCTCACTCTCTCTCTCTCTCAATATGGGAACTACGGCTCAACTACCTGGTGTTCGAGTTGATGTAGGAGCTGGTGTTCTCCTTCTCCAAACTGTTGCTGGAGGATCTCAGGGAGGCGGCGGGGGAAGACTTGATGCTGGCGGTGTCCACGCCGTTGTTGGTTTCGTTCTGGTGGCTCGAGTCACCTCCTGGAGGGGGGAACAAAAGAAATAATCCAATTGAGAATTACAAAACAATTTTATTTATTTATATTACAATTTACGGCAATACAATATATTACAATCTGCCATTAATATTAATCAATCATGCAAAATAACATGATTACCATCATGTTTTCACACTTAAATTTAATAAGTAAAATGAAAATTAAAAGTCCATATAAATGAAAGGTAATTATTTAAGAGAAAAGTACTCTTTAAGAGAAATGTATGATTCAGATAATGAGAAAATATTAATTTATGTTATAGGTTGCCTTAGCATAACGAAATTTGGTTTTTCAATGTACTCAAGGAGAGAAAGAATATATCGATGCTACTAGGATTATGTTTTTAGATTTTAGATTTTTTTATTTATTAATATTATTTTCATTTCAATCCAACTAACACTCCTTAGTGGAAGGTATAGGATATGTTTAACATAACAACATTTAACAAATCTTACAAGCCAGAGGCTAGCTTGCAGTACCCTAAGGGTTTAATGGCTTATAAAGTCTTCAAGATGGTTGATATTGCATATAGAAATGTGTGGTTCAGGACGAGCCAACTTTGAAACAAAGTTGGCAGGAGACCATCACTCACCCCTCCAGCTGTAGCCAAGCTGGCTACAACAACAACAACACCATATGTTTAACACAGCTTGTTGATGTGATCTAATTCCGTAGTATTTTGTTTATCTAGTTTTTTTTTTTAACTTAAAAAAACTGTATATGAATGTACGATATTACCTCACTGAGTAGAGTAGGGTCAGGAAAAATAAATACAGTAGAATCTCGCTAACTCAAAATCCCGGATAGATCGAAAAGTTCGAAAATTCTGTTAACTAAAAAGAATTTTCGGCCCTTGTCGAACTTCGCTCCTTTTTCGAAATTTTGAAGGTGAGGTTAATGTTCAAAGCATTTTCTACCACTTAACCCTCAGAGTTTTCTCATTATGTGGTCACAAACTCAAATGAATGAGGAAAAATGCATGCACTGGGTGGGATTCGAACCAACGGATCCCTACACTACCTGGATAACCAGACTAGCGCGTTAACCACTTGACTACCAGTGCACGGTGTGTAGTACAGATGAAGCGGAGCCTGAACATTAATTCAGACTTTTTTTTTTGCGTCGAAGACTTGGCGGGAAATTTTAAATCTGATAGTCAAGTGGTTAACGCGCTAGTCTGGTAATCCAGGTAGCGTAATGGTCCGTTGGTTCGAATCATACCATGCTACCTGGATTGGTATTGGTAAAGGTAGGGCTATCGGGTACGAAAGCTCTTTGTCACTGCGACCTTAGATAGATCTTTTGTGACATATAATGCAACCTGGATTACCAGACCAGCGCGTCAACCACTTTTTTTCTTACTTTTGTTTCATATATCATTGTTTGATGATAGATAATATTTT